>JAYDZE010328599.1:0-15723 GCA_034509125.1 Monilaria moniliformis | reverse complement strand
GTATTTTTTAAAATTCAGTGTATATGTTTAAGAACATATTTCTTGTTCGTCGAACAACCTGTTTCTTGATTTATATAGTGACTGGTATATCACGCACACAAGGTATTTGTAGAATGGCCAAAATGAATTGTGTATAAATTAGCTTATATGCTTGTATCTTGTCTTGTCGGAATTCTTCAGATGAAAATTCAATTATTTGTGGTTGCACTGTCAAATTTACGAGCTTTTTTTTGTTTTGGCTTATAAACAGAAAAAAGAGGTGATTAGTTTTTTTATTATTTGTATAATCAATTTTTTCAATAATGTCTTTTTTTTTTGTATTTCTCAAACCTTTCATTTCTTTTTTTAAAACTCCATACAAGTGTCATTTTTGCTTCTTGGCGTCTTTCTTGGTTATGTGCATGGATTAAGGAATAACGTGTATGTGGGTGACGCATAAATCACCCAAATTTTCGATGCTTATCCCGCGATGGCAGTTGACGACGTGACAGGAAAGAAGCAAGCACTTGTTGGCTGTAACAACAAAAAGGGCTATTGGGCTAAGTTGTGGGTGTGGGCCATGAGTTTTTAAGCTCATGCCATTAGGCCGTTGTTACCCTTTTTTGTGGTCGTACATATGTGTTTTTTCCACAAAAAAAAGTTGGCCATGACTTTATTCCTTTCAAAACGTTTATAAGCCACAACTCTTTAGTCAATATTTTATTCTTTTTTTATGGTCAATGTTTCTTGGCCAGAAATTTTTTTGAGAGACAATGATTGTTATTTTTTTTATTAACCCAAAAGTATCTCAATGAACTAATATCAAAAAAGTTATTTTAATACCCAAAGTGTGGTATTATTTTAAAAAAAAACTACTACTTTGTTTAGACTCTTTTTTTGGTGCATTATATGCAATGCATTTCATTGCATTAAAAGGAATATACATATAGCGATGTGATATGTGATTATTCCTTGATTTTTTTTATGATAAATTGTATATTACTTTATATATGCAATCAATTGTGGTACAAACGGATATCATTAAAATGTGCCTTCATTAAATGCCATAAAATTAGAGTGCATAACATGTCCTTAATGGTGTTCGATAACAATGATTGACTAAAATGTATTTTAAACCATATACACCTTAGGTGTGTTTTCATTGTTATAACATCTGTATTTGTTACATATCATCATGAGACATTTCAGAACTCCCATCGTTAGTATGACTTACGCTCAATATATGAGAATAAGGAATCAAATGAATGAGCTGGCCGATTATATGATAGACCCACCCAAATGATGACATGGTCGAACACATCAATATGATGAATAAGAAGATTTAGGAATTGATTTAGAATGGTAGCTTGTGTGTGAGGAGTGACTTCATGAAGTTTAATATGCTAAAAGTAACTCTTATAATGGTTGAAGATAAGGACCTGTTGTTTGAAATTTGGTACTCTGATATGGACCAAATTATAATTCTCTTATCACCGGTTTTGTGAAAACATGTATTGAGAAATGAGCAAGGAGGACTGCAGCCTACACTACGAGCTCAACGACACGCAAGCAAAATCACAAAATCATTCGTACGCCATGGATGGCTAATTTGAATGACTAGTTAGCAGAGGATTTTGCAAAATCCTTTACGGTCACTATAATGAATCTTAATGTACAAATTTCACTTGCACATGTGTTGTATGAAATATTAGGACATGTTTATCTCAATTTTCATGCATATGAATTCTTTTTTGTTAAACAGATTTCTGTATATGATTGTGTGGTATGTTTTTTTTGAATGACTACACATAGTGGGAGTTCTAAGTTATGTGTTACATTAGTTCTTTTAATTCTTCTATTACAATAATAATAAATTCATGACAATTAAGACAATTTTTATGGAGTTTGATTGTTAACTTCATTAACTTTTGGTTTCATATTGTGGCGACATTGTTTTGTTATTCTTTTTGGATTGTAATAAAATTATGTATGCTAAGCTTTTATGTATGTTTGTCATTTCTATGTAGAAATCCTTAATGGTTTGTTTGGGAGAATGGAATTGAGGGTTTGGAATTGGAATTGGAGCTTCCAATTCCAACTCCATTGTTTGTTATGCTAATTTGTTTTGGATTTAGGATTGAATTTCAATTCCAAATCCTTTTAATTCGACAAATTCAATTCCATACATAAATTAAAGAATTGCAAAAAAAAAATCGGGTCATAAGTGGAGAGTACGCGGATCCTTTCCGGGTCATAACATTGAAGCGGGTCTGGACCATCCAAGCCAACAAACCTCTTCATTTTCTCTGCATACCTCTCTTTCTCTCTCTCTCTCTCTCTGCTGCGTGAGAGTATCTACAGACTCTGTGAGAGTCTATTTGCTTAAGACAGGTTTATGAGGTAATGTTTCTTCTTTGCTGCGTGTGAGTACCTCTCTTATCATCTTCTTGTGGTTATGTGTTTGTGTGTTTTTTCTAGATCTATCATTTTTTTGGTTTGTAATTGGTAATATTAATAGATTAGCTAGGGTTGGTTGTATTCGATTGGGTTTCGTGGTAGATTGTTCTTTAGAGAAAGAGCTGCTAAAGCAACTGCCAATTCTCATCGTAAGCAAAAGGGTTTCAAATCTGCCAATTTTTTAATCAAGATTTGGGTTTTGGATGGGGACCTGCCAAGCTGGCGTGCTTCAGGCTTTGATGTTGAATCTAGTGCATCAGGTGATGCTATCTTGAAAGCTAGTGCGGCAAGTGAAGCAATAGAAAAAGTGTATCAAGGACAACGGGTCAGTTTGCTTCATCAGTTGACTTCTACTTTTCACCTGATTTCCCTCCAATGTCTGAGTTCAATGCTAGCTCTACATGGCTTGCGGTTCTCTTCACCTTTCTGTTGTTGTATGCATCTTACTTCTACATATCCCTTGCTTCTATGATAACTATATGGACTTGATATATGCAGGTTGGACCAATTACTTTTGAAACCAATTTTCGGCGACATCTCGTTTGGACACTTGAACAGGTCTGTTTTTCCTATACAGTTGCAATTTAGAAGTAGCTCTGAAGATGTGTACCAAGTTGCTTTCAATCATTGTCTTTGTGGTATGTTGCTCTTGGGGGTTGTCAAATGCGGATAAATGATAATTTGCTGAATTATTGAAATTCCTTGCTTAGTTTTACTAATTTCCAAGCTAGTATATTTTATTCAGATTGTTAGCATCAACTGTATTCTGTTTGGGAAGTTAAACAGATATAAGTAAAACAAGCATTTGGTTCAAGCTGTTAAAAACAGCATGTCTTTTCCGTGATTAGCATTAAATTACTATGGTGTGGATTCAAGTTATCTCCACGACTTGTATGACATTCTCTTTGGTTTGGTTTGTTTCCAAGCAATTTTAACATTTTTCGTTTGGTTTTCTTGTATTAGTTTTATATTTTAAGTTAAAGTTTAATGTATGTGCTCTTTGCAGGTTCAGAAAGATATTGAGGAACAAACACATCAGCTTGTAGATGCTCGCTCAAAAGCTAGGTACAGAAGTACAAGACATTGTTTTATAAATTGGGGGATTGAATTTCTGTTGATTATCTAATAACTTCCTAATCAATGAAGTTGATAATCTAATAGCTTCCTACTTAGGGTGCACTGAGTGGGTTAAATTTCATATTCATGTTATTTAATTTTACTTGGGAAAGTTTCTTTAAATTTTGCTATGTTTCGTGCCCTAGACTAACAATCTACGGTCATTAGCTTGTAGGGAATGATAAATCCCTATATCATGATTCATATCTCAACAAGTTGAATTTTCTCCACAGGTTTGATGGGGCCGCACCAGAGCCTAGAAAGGGAATAAGAAGTGGTCATGTTCCAGGAAGCAAATGCATCCCCTTTTCCCAGGTAGTTGATCGTCTGTGTGCGGAACTCATGACCTCTATAACGTAATTATGATTCTAGAAGCTTTGCTATCACAAATCATGATAAACACCATCGTCTTATATGTTCATCACCAATGTTTTGCACAAGTAGAAATGCGGAATACCTTTAATTGCTAATGAGACGTTGCAAAATGCATAAACCATATTTCTCTTGGTTATATGGTTTACTCAATTTTTTATTCTTTTGGCAACCCAATACCGTGCTTCTACTTCAACAGGATAATGGCTTGAATTTTGTTAAATGAACTTTTTACAATTCATTGTCATTTTGCATGATTTGCTTTTGCTCTTTAATTATGTTAAGAGTGAAGATCTTAGATAGTTCTTTTGTGCCGTGTTGGGGTTTCAGGTGCTGGATAGCTCGCAGACTCTTTTACCTTCAGACGAGCTTAAGAAAAGATTTGAACAGGAAGGTTAGAAATAACTACTCTTGTGTATCTGTAGTCGACTGGAAATCTTAGTTTGAATCTATGTTCCCGTGGCTTATGAGCTGTCGTCAATTTGATGCCAGTTGATATTTAGAGCTATAAATATCTGTGAATATATGCAGTTTCTCGAGGATTTTTCTCTAAGTAGTCAATCCTCTGCAGGAATCTCGTTGGACAAGCCTGTGGTAACATCATGTGGTACAGGTGTTACTGCGTGTATTCTGGCATTGGTAAGTCCCCTTTCTTCTCTAGTAAATTTCACATTATTGGTAAAACATTTTGGTTTTATCTCATGCACATACCTTGTAAGTTGCATGGGGATTGGAAAATAGTTCATGTAACATTATACTGTCTCACTAGATAGGTTAAAGACATTAAGATTCCAAATTTCAGGGCCTTCACCGATTAGGGAAGACCGATGTTCCAGTATATGATGGTTCGTGGTCCGAATGGGGAGCGAATCCTGATACGCCTGTTGCCACTACTCAAGTATAGATACGCGACTTATCTTATAAATGTGGGCAGTAAATGATTGTGATGGAACGAGATGTAAAAAAGGGCAGAAAAGTTTGGATCCTGGAGTTAATTTCTGAATGTCCAAAAGAGTAAACTTTATTCTTCCTGGATTTCACTATGTACAAGTTGCAGGTTTTGGGTTGTTGCTTCTTTCTTGAAGAACTTCCGAAAAGATGGTAAATAATTTAAAAACAAATCTTGAATTGTAACTCTCTGTAAGGCTTGTTGCAAATGAAGAAGGGGCAGTTTGGTGGTAGGCGGCTTTATGGATTGGTTGTTTACATTTTATCGATTCTCTTTTCCATCGGCTTCCTTCCTTTTAGGCTTTTGCAGTCTCCTCATCCTACTCCACACTTGGATTCTTCTGTATTTTTATATCCCCATCGTCCACCACCACTTCACAACCATACCATTTATAATTTATGTAAAATAGATTAGTTGGATACAACGTGTCTGTCATCAGCTGCTCCAATCCAAGTAAATCAATATAATGACGAGAGAGAGAGAGAGAGAGGTAGTTAGCATCTAACATATCCTACGATTGATTAATTGTTTATTTTTGTTTTTCTTTTTCAATTCAATATACTATATTATGATTTAGTTTTATTGTACAATAATTATCTAATCTAATAAGGATTTATAATTATTTTCTTATATTTGGTTTTTATTTTTAAGTTTAAAAAATAATTATTTGGATTGGTTGGGGCATTTTAGCGAATTATAAGTGCATTTAACTTGTACTATTCACTAATTTCACAGCTACTTTTTCCTTCATCACTCAACACCTACAACTCTATGCACTATTTTTACTTATTAATATTCACGGGTTCCATCTCTATTTTTTAGTTCTTGTTTATTTCATATAATCTGTAATTGTGTAAATTTATATATCTTAATTAAATTCATATGTGCACAACTAGAAGTACGAATTTCATTAAAGTTTAAAAAATTGCATAATTGAAATAAAAATTACACAATTAAAATAGAAAATTACATAAGTTGGAGGAAAAATTGAGAAGAATTCGAATTGTGGAGTGAAAAATGAGATGAAATGAAAAGTATTTATAGGTGTGAAAATGAATAGAGAAAAATGATATCCGTTCCTCAGCTATAATTAAAACAACTAATTAAAAAACGATCGAATTTTGGCCAAATAAAAAAAAATCTTTAAATTTTTTAAGATTAACACAATATTCAAATTCTGCTGAATCGCGCATCTAGTACGTGCCACGCTATTAGCCGAGATAGCCACATGCGAGTGAAACTAGGGCACGAATGCGTGCGACCCTTCAATTTTTCATGCTCCAACGCAGTTGGCCCTCCGCGCGCACGTACGTGCGCCTTCTTGCCGCGTTTGCTCTTATATTCTAAAATTTGAGTATATAATTTCTATGAAGTCTACTTTTTATAATACTCATGGTCAACTATATGCCAGTAATAAATTTTTATTTTAAATATAGTAGATATTGGCGAAATTGTTGAACATAATAGTTGGACACCACCGATGGGACATAAGTTAGGACACAAACAGCTGAACAAAGTCACTTTCATAACTTGTAGTTCAATATTGTTAAGACGTATTATTTCAATAAAATTCTAATCAATTACACGACACATATATTAACGATGTTAAAAAAAAAAAAAAAAAAGAAAAAAAGAAAAAAAACCAAATCACAACAAGACCTGGTAAAGTAACGGTCGCATGTCTAGCGCCGCATTTTGTCTTGACAGTGTTATGCAACTAAGACACATAAACAGATCCAGACAAGTAGAGCGACATACACTCTTCCCATCTAAATCCTTCTCTTCATCTCAATCACTCTTTCTTCTTCCATTTCCAACAATCTCACACCATGGACAGAAGAGACGACGGCGCGGACAAGCCTTCAGCCGACGTATTCGATAATATGGAAGAAACCAGAGACGAAACCGACAAGGGCGAGCCCTCCTCAGCAGGCGAAGACGGCGAATTCCCGGAGGATCTCAAGGACTACGCCCGGAAGGCCCTGGTCGATCTCAGATCGAAAGTCGAGCTGGCCGTCTGGATGAACAAGCTGGTCAAGGGATCCAGCAAGGGCGTCGACACTCCAAAACACCACAAAGGGAAAGGAAAAATGCAAGAGAAAGAGGAAGAAGAATCCGAAGAAGAGGAAGAAGAAGAAGGAAACCCTAACACGGTGGTGAAGGACGTAGACATAAATGTGTCCCTCTGGGGAGTGCCGCTGCTGCCGAGCAAGGGCGACAAGACGACAGACGTGCTGCTGCTCAAGTTCCTCAGGGCCAAGGACTTCAGGGCGGGCGAGGCCTTCGAGATGCTGAGGAGCTGCCTCGAGTGGAGGAAGCGGAACAAGATCGACGAGATCATGCATGAGGATTTTGGGAGTGAGTATGACAGCGTGAGCTTCATGAAGGGGTTGGACAGGCAGGGGCATCCGGTTTGCTATAATGTGTATGGGGTGTTTGCGGATGAGGAGATATATAATAGGACGTTTGGGAGTGAAGGAGGGCGGGAGAGGTTTCTAAGGTGGAGGTTGCAGCTGCTGGAGAAGGAGATCCGGAAGCTGGATTTCACGCCCGGGGGGATCTCCACCTTGCTGCAGGTTAATGATCTCAAGGACATGCCGGGCCCGTCCAGGCGTGATCTCAGGCACGCCACCAGGGACGCCGTCGCCGTTCTTCAGGATAACTACCCGGAGTTCGTCTCCAGAAATGTGAGTTTTTTCACAACCCATTTTCTTTTTTGGCCAGACGACTCATTTGTTGCATGATCTAGTGACGTGGGAAATGTGCTAAACTTTATACTAATTTTCATTTTGCTTAATTTTGATTTTGCATATGAACTGAATTTTTTTAATTTATGTGCAAAATTTTAATTTTAGATGAAAGTCCGTGTATTTGAGCACAATTATCCCATAATACAACTCAATCTTCTGTTTCACTATCATGCTACATCTTTTATTGCATGTATAGATGATTATCATGTGTTCATGAATTTTAAAAATCTTCAGAACTTTGCTTATGGAAATTCTTATTTATTTTCTAGACATGCAAAATCTTACAATTTTCATTATCGAAATATTTGGTATGTTTTTAAATTTTATTGACGCTTGGCGATTATCCATACCATACCTTGAAAATAGGAGATGCTCCTATAAAAGATTTGACTTGAAAAAGTGTATTTATCTCGAGAATTTTTATAAATAAAATTTGGTAAATATCTCACTTCCATGAAACAATCAAACATAGAATAGAAGATGTTGCATAATTATGTAAGAGACGTGCCTTGGATATATTTGTATTGATAGTATGATTTGTGTACGTAGATCTTCGTGAATGTTCCATTCTGGTATTACGCGTTCAATGCGCTTCTTTCGCCTTTCCTAACACAAACGACTAAGAACAAATTCGTGTTCAGCCGTCCATCCAGGGTCACAGAAACGCTTGTCAAGTAAGGAAATTTATGATGGTTTTGTGTATTAATTAGTGAAATTTGAGAGTAGAAGAAATGCAGGTACATCGCCGCAGAGGAGATACCTATTGCCTATGGAGGACTGCTACGAGAAGACGATCTTGAGTTTTCGACCAAGGATGCTGCTTCTGAGATCCTCATAAAGGCCGGAGCAACTGAATGTATAGAGATCCCCGCACCCACGGTAACCAATTTCTATTCGCAGCTTTAAATACTACTGTTGATAATCCAACACCCATTAGATATTGTCTGACTTTAGTTTGAAAAATGTAACATACAGATTGGACTTACATTGGTATGGGATGTGGCGATAGTAGGGTGGGAGGTGACCTACAAGGAGGAATTTGTGCCGTCGGATGTGAAGTCTTACACATTGATCGTAAAGAAGCAACGGAAAATAAACTGGCAACAAGAGCCCATGCGGAATTCTTTCAAGAACAAGGAAGCTGGTAAGCTCGTCATCACGGTCGAGAACGGCATGTTCAAAAAGAAGAGAGTCCTCTACAGATATAAGATCAAGAATTAATCGATCATCTTCCACTTCTTGACCATGATGATGATGATGATGGCTGTGCACTACAACAATCTACTGCATGCATGCATAAAATAGGAGTTTCTTTGACAGTGGTTTTAGTTACATTCTTGGTTCAGATTTAATTAGGTATCATTGGTAGCCTATGCTGGTAGAGACAGAGTTCATCATTTATGGGAGACTCTTGCATTCCCTAAATAAGATTAGGTGAAAAACTGAAATTTACATCTCATATATATTCAAGTTGCGAGACCAATCATTTTACTGCTTTGCTAAAGAAGCTTGGCGGCCCAAGTCCTCTATTGAGCAGGTCTTATGAGAATCAGGTCCCTCATGAGACATGTCTTCGATGGGGTCCTTTCTGTTCATCCTGGGTTGCTCCCAGGTGCTATTGTTTTGTTCTGGACCAGACCCCATTGCAGGGAGTTTATATTATTCCCTATCACAATCGTTCTATCTTGTTCTTATTTTATATATATTATTTTAGTAAAAGAAAGAGCCATTCACCTGGACCACATCCAGGAAAGACTTGATTGAAACTTTTCTGGGATATGAAGTACATAACTTGCATCTAGTGATCACTGCCCTTTTTTCTTTTCTTTTTTGAGATGTAGCCAGAGGAAAGATGTCCCCAACTGGGCCAACGACCTTTTCGTTTTGGAGTACTGTGGCTCCAAGATAATAGTTGCAAGGACTTGGGAACATGCTGGTCCGCCTACTACTGTGGAGGAAACGAAGCAAAAATAGGAAAATGTGGTTCAGGCTCTCAAAGCCTTGGATAAGCTGGAAAATATCAAAGTTGTGAGTAAAGAATTGAAGGAAAATTTAGCGAACCTCCAGAAACAAAGCCTTATAGCGCAAATAATTTAGGAACAAGAAGAAGTTGACAAAGAGTTGGATTATGTCCTTCAGAAGGAAGAAATCATGTGGAAACATAGATCTCTCTAGCTGACTGGATCGCCGAAGGAGATCACAACACTTCCCCCGGATTGCGGACGGACGCAAAAGTCGTAGTACGATAAAAAAGGTTACGACCCAAAGTGAGGAAATGGAAGGGATTTTTAGAGGCTATTTTGAACAGTTGTTCTCACTTGTCAGGCAACCTGACCCACGACCCAAAGGCGATTCTGCAACTTGTCGATCCTGTGGTAACACAGAAAATGAAAACTCTCATCACACTTTTTAGGTCGGAAGAGATTGTAGAGGCCCTCAAATAAATACACCCCCTCAAAGCCTCGGGACCCGACGGTATGCATGTTATTTTCTTCACTTCTTGTTGATCGTTTATTCAAATTGGTCTCATTCATATTTTTCTCAAAATTCTATAAGATGGAGAGGATCCTAGAGCCATAAATTCTATTTTCATATGCCTGATCCGAGAAAAAGGAAAAATGCACCTTCCCTCTGAGTATCGTCCCATAAGCCTTTACAATGTCGTTTACAAGATTGTCTTGAAAGTTATCACTAACTGTCTCCAGTCTATCCTCCTTGCCATTATCCATGAGTCTCAGTCTGCTTTTATTCCTGGTCGTCATATAACGGATAACGCCCTTCTAGCTTTTGAAATCTTTCATATAATGAAAATTTATAAGGCTAAGAACAAGGGTGTTTTTGCTTTTAAACTGGATATAGCAAAGGCCTACCATAAAGTTGAGTGAGATTTTCTTGCAGCTATGCTTAGAAAGTTGGGTTCAAACATTTTTATTTTTTTTGTCGAGTTGATTATGCGGTGTGTTCTTCTGTGTCTTTCCTAGTCCTCATTAATGTAGGTCATACCTTCATTTCTAAGAGGGGTCTCCGACAAGGTGGCCCTCTATCACGCTATTCCTTTTTTGTGCAAAGGCTTTTTAAGGTCATTTGCGGAAAGCAGAAAATCAGCAGTTGCTTCATGGGGCGATATTATACCGCACTACCCGTCAAGTTAGTCATCTTCTTTTTGCTGACGATTGCATCATTTTTGCGAGAGCAAATGAGTTGGAGATAGAATCTGTTAAAGTGATCCTTAATAACTATGAACATGCCTCTAGTAAGAAGGTGAGCCTCGATACATCAGAGATATCAGGTCATCCACAATAGCATCTTTTACCACTAGACCCATTGATTTTATAAGAATATTTTACCACTAGACCAACAATTTATTTTGTAATTAAGGCAACATAAATAATTATATAGTTAAAAAGAGAGTGTAATGAAAGTGATTAATTCATCCTACATTGAAAATCAAACATGTCCTACACTTTGCTCTTATCTATTTATATCACACGTTCATCCTACATTGAAAAAACATCAAAAGAGTGTGGTGGAAATGATTATAAATATAATCCTTCATCATAGTTGAAAATTGCCACAAAAAATTAATTTTTGATTTTCTATGAAAATAGAAAAAATTGAATTTCGATTTTAATTAAATAATTTTTTGTTTTTGAATTATAAAAATGATTTTTAACGTTTTTTTTTTTTAAATTTTCAGATTTTTCAAATTAAATAAATTTTTTAAAAACTATCTAAAACTCGCCCACTCATTGGACACGGAGGCGAGGGGCGCGTGGTGGGAGGCCCGCCCTCTTTCCCTCCGCCTCGCGACGCCCATCTCGCCAGACGGCCTGCAGCGCGGCCCGTGAGTAACCCGTCTTGCAGCGTCTCCCCACTGTAGATGCCCTTAAAAGCTAGTTTGGCCAACCAACTGGAAGTTAATTAGACGTGCTTAAGACAGTGGGAAATATCTGGGAATACCGAGCACGGTGGGATGATCAAGGCAGGAGGTTTCCCAGATGCTCGTTTACAGGACTAGAAAGAAAACAAAAGATTGGAAACGTGGGTGTTTGTTTTTTGGAGCAGGGAAAATGGTGTTGATAAAAGCCCTTGTCCAACCCATACCTACTACCTATATTATGAGTTGCTTCATTCTTCCCGAGCTAATTTTCCAGTATTTAAACAGTATTGCAACATATTTCTTTAGGGGACAAAACTTGGAAGCACTTATGTGGTCTTAATTAGGTATTAGCCTATTCAATCATGCCATGTTTTGCTCGCGGCTAATTCAACATTTATCTTTCAAATTCTTTCCTTTCTCTTCCAAATTCTAAATTATGTAATTACTAGAATTTTAATCAATTATGTATTTTAATTATGTAACTTTTATAATTTTAATCATTTATTTTATTTTTCAAAATATCACATGTTAAATAAATATATGAAATTGGAGATTGATATAAAATAAAAATGAAGTAAAAAAGTAAGTGGTGGAACCATAAATAGTTAAGGTATATATGATATGGTCTGTGGTAATATATGAAAAGCTGACGTAGCACGTGAATAATTAAAGTATGGTATAGTTTGTGGTTTATTGTTATCGATGGCCTTAAGGTGTGTTTGCTTTGAGGTATAAGGAATAGATAAACTCGATTTACCACCCTATACCTTGTACGCTTTGACGTAATAAGAATTCGGACAGACTGCAAAATAAAATTTCGAGCAACACATTTTTTCTTGGATAGGATAATTTTATACCTAAAAGAGAGTGTTATAATTTTATAATAACTTTTATCTCTCAATATCATTATCTATCAACATCGTTAATTTATAAAAAAATAATTGCAATCTTAATGAATATCTTATTTGCTTAGGTATAGTTTTTACGTATAAACTATCATATTTCGACGGTGTTCGCTTATTCAATTGACCGGGTTAGTTTCAAAAAAGGTCACTGAATATAGTATTTGTATTAAAAATGGTACTAAATAAAATTTTGTATCAAAATAATTAAATATTATAAATTTTCATTTTTTACGTACAAAATATTTATCTCTCTTTACCCTAAAAATGTCTTGAAAATTATTTTCTTCTACGGTTTAATTATATAATTGATCTCAAATGAATAAACATAATAAATTTAGATCTTAAACAACTTATAAAGTTAAAAATAGATAAATACCTTATTTGAAAATTAAAATTAAAATTTAGCATCCATTTTGATATAAAATTTTATTTAATACCATTTTTGATACAGACACTATAATTCGGCTACAATTTGAAAAAATTAACCCCCAATTGACCTAATTCAGGAAATAAGCGAGTAGTTTAAAAGCTCAAAACTTGTGTATTAATTTTGAATTGGTTGAAATGTTTTCGAATCTAAGACGTTAAGATCGTGTGGCCTAATGGATAAGGCGCTCGCCTCCGGAGCGGGAGATTGTGGGTTCGAGTCCCATCATGATCGTTTATATTTTTCTCTTTATTCTTTCCTTTTTTTTGGAGTTATGTTCTGCTCTGCTCCACTCTCATTTTTGGGTTCTTTTAATTTCTTCTTTATTTCTTTTGCCAATAAATGTAACTTAACAAATAACAATAGTGCAATACTAATTGAAATTCTTCCTATCTGGTTATTCATACTAAATTATGAATAACCGGCGACCTTCATTTTTAATTTCCTTCACAATTTAATTTATCTATAAAAAAAAATTCGTGTATCGCATGAGCGCAAATATTAGTTGGAGTGTGTTCATATCAATTTAATATGGATTGTAGTACAAAAACATGTCATATTTACTTAATAATTTTATATTTTCATAATAAATTACTTAAAACTTTTACTCACAATTTTTAAATTTACTCATAATATTTTGTAGAATTGTTACTGAAATTTGATTGTTGCTTCCAAGTTTCAAGAAAAATCGTTTCCTAGTTCCAAGAAAAACCCGCCGGCATGTGCACTCCGAATTATCGGTCACTGCTTTAGAGCATTCAATTAGAGATCGAGTCATTCTTATTCTATTCCTATATTAGAAATGGAGACCTAATTTTTTTTTAATACTATTAATCTTTTATTTTTTTAATTTTTCAAAATTTATATAATTTTTTAAATAATAATTAATTTTAAATTAACTTAAATAATATAATAATTTTTTAAAAAAAAATTATCATATAAAATTCAAATATTACGCTAATAAAAAATCTAAATTACATCATTGAAAGCAATAAAATTACATAAATTAAACTCATAAATTATATTATTAAAAGCATTAAAATTACCTGAATTAAACTCCTAAATTACATAAATAAAAACTAAAACAAAAAAAAATCTCAGTTGTTACTTCAAATTGTTAACAAGAATGCGGTGGTTTTGGGCCTTTTTCTCCAACATTTTAGACATGTTGAAGACGTTGGCTTCGAAGAACAATTTGAGCAAGACGGCGCGGGTGGTGTTATCTATTGATGAACTCATGTTGCTAATCTCATTCATCGCTGCAGTGGACGTTGAGGACGTCGACTTCCCATTTCTCTTGTGTTTCGCCGCTTTCTGGCCAATGGGGTGGCTCTTACTTGGTTCCTCGCTCGGAATATGCTCGGGTTCAGCATCTTCACTCATACTGAATTGGCGGTCGGACGTGTGCTTTGTACGCTTCAGTCCGTCCGACCCGCTGCCCACTCATTTTTAGCAAAAACGAACCTTCTCCCATATGTTCACATACTTGTACGGTTTCTTATTCTCATTCAAATATGTGAACAGCGCATCCTTCAACATATCCAACTCACGTACGCCACTCATTCTTTCCCTTTCAACGGAGTTGTAGATGCGCAAGATTTGAAGATTTCAGGGTTCACTCTATCGTAGTGGTCCCAAACCATATGAAGCGTGCATTCGGGTGCGCTTTGAGGTGTGCCTCGTTGTACTTTGTGGCCACATTTTTCCAGAATGACAACCCCTTCTGTTGGTTGCCGCACACCGCATCTTCGCTAACATCGACGTATATTTCGAATATACGAATCGTTTCTTCTACGGAGTATGCAATTCGAGCTTCTTGCTTGGACTTATCTGACGAGTCGAGATGGGCGAAGAGGACGAGCCGATTCAATGAGAGTCATAACCCGCCGGTTGAGATGCACCGAAAGCATTTGGATCGTATCCAAAAACGGATGTATCGATCCCTTGCGATAACAAATATTGGATTACCGTTTGATGATTGAGAGTATTAGACATGATGCTAGGAATGGAAAATGAAGTAGAAGAGATTGAAGTATGTGAATTTTGGGTGAAGAATGAAGTGTATGGTGTATGATGTATGGTATATGGTGATCCATGGATCACAGACAATATCTCCCCATGGCCTTTCGCTAAAGTGTTGTTGGGGAATATAAAAATAAATAAAATCAAACTAGCCGTTGTCGGCTATTTAAAAAAAACATAAAATCGATGGCGAGTTGCGGGTGGGGTGCGTGTCACGCACTCGCGCTGTGATTGACCGAGCCGCGCGAGTGCATGGCAAGTGCATGTGGTGGCAAGGCGCGACTCTCAACTGATGCAGACAGCTCGAACCGTCGGCTCTAAGTGTTGCAGCAGCGGGTACGCGGTGGGAAAGACGGGCAGCTCGTATTTTGAGCCGCTGATGCAATTGCTCCTATCTCTATAAATTATCATCTCTCTGGAAAGACGTGCTTGGACACTTCATATCTAGCAGTCTGCTTCATATCTAGCAGTCTGCTTTTTGTATATATAATATATGTTACGCAAGCATAAACCATTAGAGATGCATCGCTCCATGAGACGCGGCTTTCATTAGAGATGTGAGAGCGAGACACGTCTTCACTTCTTCAAAACGTCTTATCCACTTTTAGGGTCCTTTTGGTATGCAAGATAAGGCCCAAATAATGATAAATCATCTTAATTGAATAGTATATTCAGTTGTTTGGTAGACTGGATAAGAAAAAGTGAAGCCCGATTTTATTTAACTCGGCCCGTCTCGAACCGCGAGATTTTCACTGTATCAACTAGTTATACACTGATTCCCTAACCCACCCCCACCCCTCGGTTTAAGCCAGATAACTCAATCCCAAAATTTGGTTCCCCAATATCTCCCTCTCTCTCTCCTCAAT
>JAYDZE010328488.1:0-18151 GCA_034509125.1 Monilaria moniliformis | reverse complement strand
GAGATACTCAATTTTATATTTATTTGGATTTCCAAATCTTTACTTTAGCTATAGAATTCAAATTGTGGAATTGAGTGGATTTGGAATTGGAATTCAATTACAAATCCAAATATATTTATAGTACCAAACAATGGAATTGGAATTGAAAGCTTCAATTCCAAATCCAAAGTTCCAATTCCGTGATACCAAACGGATCCTGAAGAAATTTCTTATAGTTACCAAGTATCTCAGCATCCGCCGAGGCAAAGATGCTAGTATCATTGACGAATTGAAGATGATTGATTGAGATATGGGTTTCCCCCAAAGTGACCCCTTTCAGAAGGTCGAGATCCCTACCTTTGAGAACCAGCCAATTAAACATTTCAGCAATCAACAAGAAGATAAATAGAGACAACGAATCTCCTTATCTTAAACCCCTCTGAAGTTGGAAATGTGAAGTTGGCAACCCATTAACGAGAATGGATATTGATGCTGTTTTCACACATTCCATGGTCCAGTTTGTCCACTTCATTGCAAATCCCATACCCAACATTTTCTCCTCTAGAAAGTCCCACCGAATAGTGTCGTTCGCTTTTTGGAAGTCTAACTTGAAGACAGCTGCTTGTTGTTTCGCCTTCTTGATCCACCAAACAATTTCATTAGCAATCATAGCCCCGTCTAAGATCTATCGATTCTTAACAAATGTTGATTGGGGTCTGGAAGACTTTTGACAATCTTTTCGCTAAGAGCTTAGCAATGATTTTATAGATATATCTAATCAAACTAATTGGTCGGAAGTCCTTAATTAATATCGACTGCATCTTCAACTTTTGGGATCAGAGTAACCCAAATGTGATTGATTTTCTTAGGTAGTTTTCCGGAGTCAAAAAAGTCAAGGATGAAGTTACACACCTCTTGTCCAATGTCTTGACACAACTCCTTTACGAATCTGAGGTTGAACCGTCGTAACCGGAGGCTTTAGATCCATCACATTCTCAGGGTTGCACTGATTTCCTCCAAAGAAGGCCTCTTCTCGAGCATCTCAAGCTGCTCCTTTGTTATTCTTAGAAGCATAGTGTTATCAAGATGAATTCTCGGTTTACGCTCCTGCCTGTAGAGACCTTTGTAAAATTTCATGATTTCCAGCTTGGCTGCTCTTGGTTTCTTTAATAATCTGCCCCCACTTTTCACTTGATCGATTGGCTTGAATCTCTTCTTTCCCAAGGCCACGGCATAATAATATTTAGTGTTCATGTCACCAAATTTAATTCATTTTTCCCTAGACATCTGCTGCCAATAGCTTGCCTTCCTATCTAGCCATTTGCTCAGTTGGGCCTCCACAGCAACTAGTCTGGCCATGTCACAATCATCACCATTGCCGCCATCTATCTTCCTTTGAGATATTAGTAATGACAAAATTGTAATCAAAGTGGAAATCGATCGAATGAGTCTTTCACATTATGGTCATTTTATACTCAAAAAAGGTTAACTCCATTGCTTTTAAAACTTAATAATAATATTCTTTCCAACATTTATATATATTGCACACAAGATCTATTTTCTTAATTTTTCTATATAAAGCGTAATAAAAAACACTTATATAGAAGTTATTTTTTTTAATTAAAAATATATTAAAGAGTACATAACAACTTAACATATTAGTATATAATTGTACGAGTCACTTATTTCAACAACCACCGAAGCCATCATTTAATCGGTCGAGTCATAATCTAAATCTCCATTGTTCAGCTCCACTTTAAACCCAGCAGCAGCTCCAACCCCGAACTAAAACGGAAAAAAGATGTATTTATCAAATGAAGGATCATGTGTTTTAGTGAGTAATTACAACCTCAATGGATGAAATTAGGCGCTTTAATCTGCCTAAATATATGGTAAACTTAAGCCACAAATGAAATTAATAAATAGCTATCCGCGGATTAGGATGGTTGATCGCCTGCCAATTATATTATTTTAGAAGTGAAAGGTTTATTTAATTTTATGTGATTTTTGTTTAAAATATGATTCAAAGATTTGCATATATTAAAATCCCACCCTCACAGCAGCAGATTTTAATTTCAGTTTAAGAGTCTTTAGACATATCATTATCTATGATCTGTTTTAATTAACTATTTCATTTTAATTAAGGGTTAATAATATTATGGTCTCTACCTTATGAATCGGAGGTTTAGGACATTTAAAGGGTTATTGTGTGGTTGTGCAACTCGAAAAAAACATGTTTTACATGTGGAACTAGTCTGATATCCCATGTGGTCATTTGTTCAAGTCCTGCTTGGTTTGGATTCTCTTTAGTTCAGTTACGCTAATTAGTTTCAGTTTAATCAGGGCAATTAAAAAAATATAAACTTCTGTATTAAAAGATTTAGATAAGCTCATGGCGTATCCAACTGTGGGTAGGTCGTGGGGTATATAGAGCCCCAGATTTATTAATGGCTGATGAATCTCTGGTGGTTCTCTTCTCATAATCTGATCATTTGAGGACATTTTTGGCTCCAGATTTTCTGTGCTTTGCCTTAAGTTCATGGTTTGTACATCTCTTGGTATTATTATTTGCCTAATTGGTTTACAAACAAGTTTTCTTGTTAATGTTAAATGCACTTGTCTCGGTATGACCAACGACAAAAACAAATGGGGCTTCCAACTAGTGATGAGATGCAAAAGCAGGAGCTTTTGAACAAGTTCATGGCTGAGGTACACACCGCATCATCTTCTAAGCCCGACTGCTACTTTGTTAATTTCATAATTAATTGAAACTTCTTTCTTTCTTTCTAATTTTGGTGCAACATCCTGAAATTGAATTTTCAAGGGCGAAAATCAACTGAAGAAAAGACTTTCAAATTTGATATTAGCATATTTTGAAGTGACTATGGCAACGAAAATGTAAAAATTGGTGAAATTAAAGGATGTGTTGGCAAATGAAATAAACAAAATTTATCGTATTATTGTAAAGAGAGAACTAAAATCATTATATAAGTCTTATGAGCTACTCCACTTATCACCAATTGGTTTTAAGATGGAATCTTATGGATTTCTATCATGGTATTAGAGCTGGTCGCCGATTGTAAGCTGAAATTTTAACTGATGGAAGGTGTTGAAAAATAAAACAAACAAATATTCTAATCTCACTATAAAAAGAGAAAACTAATGCAAATATTAGACTGACTTTTGGTTGACTTAGGATATGTTGTTTCACTTAAAAATGTTATAAATCAATAATTTGGACGATTTTACAAGAGAATTACTTGTCCAAAACAGAGATAAAATTTTGAGCGAATTCAATTTTGTTTAGCCCAGTGGGCGACCTTTTTAAACTTGTTCAAAATCAAGAATATGTAAGTCAGTGACCCCATAAGGTGAGAAATGCTTTCCCTAAAAAGTAATGACTAAAATGTGGAGGCCTGGGCTTCCATCTATATTGCCCATCTCTATGGATGAAAATTTTCCTGCCTTGGATTTATCCTTCGTTCTTGCTCATTTCGAATTCGACCTAAATATTTAAGATACTACTTATTATGACAGTATATATTTAGGGTATGTTTGATAGGATAGATTAGGCCAAGATTAGATTATTAATTATAACTAAATATAGTTATAATTAATAGTCTAATCTTGGCCTAATCTATCCTATCAAACACACCCTTAATTGTCTCTGAGCATTAATTAAGGCAGGCACCCGTTGTTCTTCTACTGTGCTCGATACTTTTATTGGTTCAAATTTCAAATGCAAATTTTCTGCCCTTTCGTTTTTGGGGAGCTTTTTTTTTTTTTTTTTTACCTTTCCGAACTAGATATAAATTATATTAGTGCGGCGGATTATGATACTGATTCCATAAATTAAGAAGCTATTGAGTGATTTTCAGATTTATCAAGTATGGGAATTGGGATTTGGGAGAGAGAGTTGCTATTTTAAGACTCAGTGGACTGAAACAAAAAAAAAAATCAAAACTATCAGAGTTTTTATAAAATTCTCCTATAAAAGATCCTAGTTAAAATTTAGAAATAACTTTCAGGTTGAGTAACAATGAATTAGTTTAAGAGCTAATTGTTTCACTTAGCCAATGAGACTTAGTTCAAGTGGTAAAAATGAGCCATCATAAAATTTTCCTTAATGAGAAGTTTTGTGTTCAATCATGCTTGTGTGCGGTGTAGTTGTCTCACTTGCTTGTAATGTAGTCTGATTTGTGTATGGTATAGATGTTCCGTTTGTATATGGGGTCTTGTTTATGTACGGCATAGTATTTTAATTAATATTACATATAACTTTAAAAGAGTAAGAATTGTGTAACCTGAAAGACTGTCAAATGTGGAAGGGGTTTCCAGGCTGAAAGATACACACTACATCAGATATAGTTGACATACATACATACAGTTATATTCATTCTATCAAAAAAATCTGAAAATTTCCAGGACTATATTTAATTGATGCTACCACCAACCAACAAAATGAATTAAATACCTCACCAACTTCAGCTTTATGATTGAAAATGACCACATCCTCCTCCGTTAAATTAAACTCTGCAGATGGCATAGTCCATTTTCCTTTTTTTATTCTTTAGCACTGCGTCATTTTTCTTCAAAAAAATATCTATTTATGTATGTAATTATTTGTTCAGATTGTTTGTTTACGATACCACCACAGTTTAATCGAGCAATATTTATGTCGGAAAGTTCCACGTTACTCCATCATGTGTCGGGAGATTATCCAAATAATGTTCCACATCAATTTAAAAGAATGACTTTAATCTTAATTTACTTTGAAATTTAAGTACATATGAATTAGCATATAAAGAATCTTGTAGTTATCATATAATAACCTCATTTGAAATCAAATCAATTAGGGTGCGTTTGTTAGCGTAGAATCAGAAGTTTGAATTTTGAATTGGAAACTTAAATTCTAAATTCACTATTTGGTATGACAAAAATATTTGAATTTTGAATTGAATTCTAATTCCAAATCCTTCTAATTCCACAATTTGAATTTTATAAATAAATAAATATTTGGAAATACAAATAGTTATAAAATTGGATACACCCACAACACATACACACACTGAACACACAACTTTACACACACAATACACAACAAATACAAATTCCACACACACAATGCACCCAACAAACACACACTCACACACATTGCACACTGCACACACACACAGCACACCCCCCCACACAACACGCACATCAAACACACACTGCACACACATACACGACACACACACAAAACACATACACTCACAATTCAAAATATATATAGAGTAATATAGAGTTACATAATGTATATAAATAAAAAAATAAAAATAAAAATCAAAATTTAATATTAAATCTTGGTTAATTTTTTGTCTTATCAAACAAAGAATTTGAAATTACAATACAATTTTATATCACATACTTAATTTTACCAAACAAAGGATTTGAAATTGAAATGGATATTATAACTTCCAATTCAATTCCATAAAATTATAATTATGAAACAATTCCAAATCCAATATACCAAACACAATTTTATAGATTTTAGAATATATCAAGAAAATTTCTAATACATAGTCTTGTTAGCAATCGCCATAATATTATAAAATTAATCCAACTTAATTAGGTTATATTATCAGTTATTATCACTTCAGCCATCAACTTTTTTCTTTGCACCCAAATAATTTTAATACAATTAAGTTTTGTGTCCCTTTCGGGCCCAAAAAATGGGGCCCTTACCGATAAAACAATTCCATAATCACACACAATGAGCCAATGCACTACGAGACAAACCCACTCACAGAGTTTTTCCTTTTTTCGTTTTTGTCCACGTTTTATGTAATTCAGTTTTTTGGAGTGCTCTAACAAGGAAAACAGCAAATTAATTGTATTCAACTTGCATTTCTTTCTAGAGATGCCCACATGTCGTTTATAACCAAATTAGAGTGTGAAAAGAAGTTATTTGTGAAGAATGATTGGCTACCAACAATTGTAAGTGCGGATGACAAAGTGATCGTTTATTGGGTCACAACTTAGGAAAAATTGCGACTCCATTCATTTCATAGTTGATAACTTTTGTCCGGAATGACGAGTTAATGTTTTCTTATCAATCAGTGAGGACTGTGTTGGCCCTAAAATCATAAATGAGAGACATTATCATAAATTTGTTTGACATCTTCTCATTCTTGTCTTGTTATTTGTGTTGGAATTGGTATTATTTAAGACCAAAGTAGTGAACAAAATGATCAAGGCACATATAGTGTTTCCATATTTGCACAAGTGTTGTGAATTGATGAAGGTATATAGTAGTTGATGGCCATTGAATACTGATCTTTGCACCTGCACTTTTCATTTTCTTGTGTTCTGGAATTTTATCATTTTGAGTGGGCCATTGATATATAGCCAACCAACACTCAAACTTACTGTCATATGTCTAGAACTTGCCACGTGTTGTTCTTGCTTTTTCACAAAACAAACTTTGGTGATATCAGTGACACGTGACGAAAGAGTTCGTAAGTCTCACTTCCCTCGCCATTTTCCAATTTCCTCCACTTTTGGGAAATTTTTATAGGAATGATTTCGTCCAACTCAAAATTAATAGTTATTTATAAATTTAAAAAAAATTAAATATAATGGATTTTTTTTTTGAACGAAAACATCCTTCAACTTATTTATTTCTATTTTTCTTATATTTCCCTTCAATCTATTTCTTCCTCTAACTCTTTTATTTCCCTCTTCAACACTATCCTGCTATCGCCCCGCTTATGCTATCGGAGCTGCCACCACTTCAGCCACGCGCGCCTGCCCATTGTCCCCGCGGCGCTGGCTGCCACCACCACTACACAATGCCAAAAATTTCAATTTATGGTATGAATCGATCAGTTCATACCCTATATATCAAATTTATATAAGCAAATTTAGTATGCAAGGTATGAATTGGCATGCAAGTTTGATATGCAAGGCATGAATTGGCATGCAAGTTTGGTATGTAAGACATGAATTGATTGAATTAATATCATGCATACCAAACTTGCATTGTTTGGTATGCATGGTCTGAATTTATACTATGCAAATTTGATAAATTTGGTATGAATTCAGCCAATTTATACCAAGCTTCCAAACCTTTGTGCAGTGCCAAGGTAAGCCGCGCGTAGGTCTGGTAAGTTTGTTGCACACAGGTATGGTAAGCCTGATATGAATTCAACCAATTCATACAATGCTTACCAAACCTGGGCGTGCGGTGCTAAGGTTGGTCGCGCGCAAGTCTGGTAAGCCTGGTATGAATTCGGCTAATTCATAACAAGCATACCAAATCTGCGCGCACAAGTTTAATAATCCTGGCATGAATTCAACCAATTCATACCATGCTTACCACACAAAAATTACGAAAGAATTTCTATAGCAAGAACTTTTATTCCAAAAAAGATTTGGTATGCATGATATGAATTCACCCAATTTATACCATCATACTAAGAAAGCTCTAAAACCACACACACAGAATGACAAGAACCATTAATTCCAACCAAATATCAACAACATTTTGAAGAAACAACAAAAATCCATCAATTCCAAAACGAATTGAACTAATGCAGAATATGTTGAGCAAATGATCGAACGAATGCATAATTTCATTGATTTGAACTATATAAATATTTTCTACAACATTAATCTATACTAAAATTACTACAAAATAAAAAGAATTATAGATCCAAATTAGGAGGTGGTGGTGCGGCAGAAGTAAGGTGGCTAGAGTTTTAGCGCTTCGATGAATGGCGAGCGCGGTGAAGGTTTTAGTGCGACAACCCGATTTGCAGGTCAATGAGGGGGCGCCATGGCCTGATTTGCAGAGCGGAGGGCCGCAGCGGCGAAAAGAGAGGAAGGTCGCGCGGGCGAGGCTGAGGCGTGAGTGGCGGCTAGGATTTGCTGACGAGAGACGGCGGGTGATGAAGGACTTGCGCGGTAGGTTGTGGTGGAAGAACTAGAATTTTCTTTGCGTTGAGAGAGAGACTGAGAGTAGAAAAATAATTTTGCTTTCTATTTTTGAATGAGGAATAAGCCGAATTGAATATATGTGTGAAATATGGAAAATGTAGGTAGCAGAAATTTGATAAAAAAAATTCGAAAATATCCGTCCTAAACCCCAAAAATTGACTACATTTTAGTTTTTTAAATTGTTGGCTAACTTTTAGTTTTGATTATCTTAATACACCAGTTCAACATCGTAATATATTTTTATATATGTATGTATATATTATATCAATTCATTGAATATGTAATACATAATTGTTGGATCCATCAAAACAAAATTCCATGTGCTAATATCTGACTTTCCATCTCACTCTCTTTCTCAAGAAAAAAAGAAAAAAGAAATACACATTCTAATGCACCCACTCTCCTTGCATTGTGATTAATAAATTATAATTAAAATAATAAATTATGGTTAAACTTTAATCAAGCCATAATTATCTTATGAATTATTATTTATTTACTAATTGCGGTAATTCACACCTTAGCTTTTGCTGAAAAGGAAAAAAACGAAAAGACGAATTCTTTGTATTTATATTGTGGAAAAGTTTTTTTTTCAGGGAGTGAAAAAGTTCATTAAATTTGAAGGTGCTATTTATTTTTAGGTAACAACTTCATTTTTTTAAGAACACGCGCGATAGTGAGTTTAGTGACAATCTCATTATTAAATTACGTATTATATAAAATAGAATATCTCGTAACCAGAAGCGGGCTTTATACTCAACTTGTATTAGAGTGTAGTTAAAATTCAATCTCCCTCTTTTATTTTTCTCCTATCCATATTCCGGCAACATGTTTTTTTATGTTAATTGTTTGACCATGCATGATATTATTTCACCATCATTTAACTCAGTGGTAGATCCAGGAAGGTGGGAGGGGTCAACCAACTCTCCCAACCGCTACGAGGTCTAATTTTCCGTTAGGGTCGGCCGGAAACATCATGGCAGGCTCTCCTCTTAATCTACATAAATTTTCTTTTAAGAAGAATAAGAAGTCAAACGACGTCGTTTTGGAATTCACCATTAATAATATGAACGATGTCTCTCAAATTATGTTCTGAATCCAACATTGATATTTAAGTATAATCACTTAGTTAGTGGAAGCCACAAAGTCAAATCCTCATTATTGTTACCGTAAAAGGTAATCAAGTAGATGAAGGAACCAATTAGTCGCTTCTTGAAAGAAATAGAAAGAAACAGTGTGTTTATACTAATACTGGATTGGTTTCCATGCTTAGTGGCCAGATTGCCTGAATACGCAAATCCAATTGTGGCGTTTGAAATAAATTGGAGGACATAAGATTATTCAAATTGAGGAACCTTTTTTTTCTCTCTCTATAGGCATGCGTGTATTTATGCCCATATTTGGTTGACTTCCTTCTCCTAATGTCGGTTGACTTATGTCCAAATATTTTCATAGAAATTTACGTTCGGACTTATTTAATTTATTTCTCCTTAAAACAAAGATTTTTTCATTCTTTGTATGCACAAATATTTAGTAGGTCTCATTGAGATTGTATCGTAAACTGAAATTCCTGAAATAGGAAGTTCAAGTAACATCTTTCAATGCAATTTAAAATATTGAATAATAAAGTAATACTATACATTACTTGTCACATTTTAATATCCCAATATTTGACCTTTTGATGAAAATCCCCCAATTACACATAATTACGACCAAATATTCACACTATTAATTTTTAACAGAAATATACTGAAATATACATATTTGTGATTAAAAATATATGAACTATTAACAAAACTAATCAAAAGTATCCTAAATTTGATTTGAGAATTACGAAAAGAATATGAGGCTAGTCAAATGCTGACACATATCTTACCATAAATATAGTACAAACGAGCAATCTTTCCTTGACCGAAAATTCAAACATTCATTTTTTTAAAATTGTGATAATTGAAGTATTTAGCAGTAATTGTATATGTTCAAAACATTTTTATTCATAAGTCAATAGTTCATGACGAAACGTAACTTAATTGGTAAGACGGTTCCCCTTCAATAAATAGGTTGGAGAGTCACATTGTATATGTATATACTAGAATATATGTGTGAGCTGTAATTAAAATAGAAGTCAATAGTTCACATCTCAAATAATTATATATTGCCCTACTAAAAAATTCGTTATTAAATATTAATTTACACAACCTATAATTTTGTATTAAAATACTATGTCGATATTACGTCTCCTTAAGATACCATTTCATACAAGTTTTTGTATATCTATAATTGGAGCAAAGGGAATCGTTGATAGGTTGGTGTTGGCGAGCTCTGTGGCCACTGAGAATAGATCAGGTTCTGTGAGGAAGAAAAAACAGAATTTTACATGATGCCGGGAATAGTATGGGATCAAGCGTGAATCTTTTACCATTAATCACTAAAAAGTTGCTGCTATTATTATATTCCCACAAATTTGTTTTAATTAGAAAAAGATTTCATCACCTAATTAAACAAGTTTATTAAGCCTTTCCGTAACTGCAAAAACTACATCATTCACTTTATTCTCTCTCTCGCTCATAAATGAGAATAAGACAAATTCACTACACAATTTTAAAAGTTGGAATATCTAAATTCACCCCTCTTTCAAATGTTATGATTATTTTTTAATATTTATTGCTCCCTTAGCTCATCAGCCATTCAGAACAGTTTACAGTGAGATTTTTATTTTCGAAAATTCAATAATTTAGTAATTCAACTAGGGAAAATGTATAGAAAAAGCTTGGATCGGAGCGCGACATGAGATTAGCAACTTAGCAGGATTAAGTTAAGGCAAAACAAGATATTAAATACATAATGCAGTATGGCGCCATTATTCGTTAATATTGGGTTTGGGCTATATATTAAATGAAGATAATGGGCAACTTTTTCCCTTCATTACAAAACATTATCCTCATACATTTTTACCATTGATTTGCTTGCTGCTAATCACTCATTTATACTTCAATTGTCGTCCGCATTTTTCGAGCTGACATGTTATAGTTAAGATTTATTTAATCTTGTTTATAATTATTATACATGACAAAGCAAGTGGCATTGCCTCCATTAATTAGTAGCTAGCTAGGAGAACGTTCCCCTTCAGGGTATGTACAAGATTATTTAAATACATAACAGTACTACATTTGATCAATCTCGATCAACTCAAATGTTTAGCTAATTGTGGTAACAAGTGCAATGATTATTGAGTTATAATTACAAATCATGTAATTGCATGAGGAGTTCTTGCCGACCACCTCAATGATTTATGCAGTTATGCCAAATCTTTAAAAATATAAGCAAATAACAACACATATCGAATATAGGCACCACTTATATATGTACCCTATGTAATTCTCTCATAGCACACTTTCTAGACTAAAGTTTACTATTTTTTAATAAATAAGTCATATTTTTTATATATTGATATAATTTAGACATGGTATATTTTTTTGGTATTGGATAGTCACTTGGGATCCAGATTTTACATGAAATTAAGCTAAACGCAACTATCATGTAGCATAAAGATGGACTCGTTCTAGATTTTACATGAAACCAATTTAATACATACTATTCTATTTATATCGAAATTGTAGTCTCTTTTAAATATATAATGAGCAAACTTTAGTATAAAAAAAGTAATTTTAGTCCTAAATTAAATGAGTAAAAGAGGCTGACGTCAAACATATATAATAAAAAAACTTGCCCTTCTAGGTACATATGACAAAGCCACCACAGTTTAAGACGATGGAAAGTTCACTAATACTAATTTTATTCAGTCGGAGATCACCTAGAACACAAATTTTCCTCCTTAATTTAATTGAGAGGTTTGGTGTTGAAGATTTATAGAATTCAATTTCCACTGCCCTTCTCAAAAAAATTTAAAAATAATAATTTAAATCATACTTTTAGTATCTACAGTATCTATAGTCATACTTTCAAAGATAAATTAACAAACTTATTTGCTGATATTAAGAGACGTTTACTTGAAGTTCAAATTAATTGATGAATCAGAATCATAAAATTACTTTTGATTCGAAGCATACAATTAATTAAAAAGGATAATTGTCTGTAAAATCTTAAAAAATATGTCAATTCTGGCTTGTTCCGTATCTTTCAAAATTTGAATGAAAAATCACGAAGTTTTAAAAATTCTCAATTGTCTCAGCTAACCAAATTAAATCACGAAGTTTTATAATTTCTCAATTGTCTCATCTGACAGAATCTCGTTGGAGACAGATAATTGACAATTCGAGAAGTGTAATCACTCTCGTTGTCTCTCGTCGTCTTAAGCCTTATAATACAACGTCATCTTGCTAACTGGTCGTTCCTTTCACATAGAATTTTTTGGTCTGCCAACTCAGTTTCTATTTCTCCCAAATTTAGTCAGATGGGACAATTGAGAATTTTTAAAACTTTGTGATTTAATTTGGCCAAATGAGACAATTGAGAATTTTTATAATTTCATGATTTATCATTCAAATTTTGAAAGATACGAGACAAACCAAAATTGACCTATTTTTTTATGATTTTACAAAAAATTATCCCTAATTAAAATAATAGCCTCCTCAAAATTAATACATAAATAATCGCCCTTAGATTTTTTATTTACGAATTTCGTTACCCCCAGCTATGAGCTAAGCGTAAGCCCCCATCATTAATCAAATTTAGTTCCCTAGCTTATTTGAGCCGAACAACCATCTAAATAGAGATGTCAATCCAATTTAAAATTCATGAATTGACCCAATTAAATCGAAATAAAGAGTTATGATCAAATTTTTATAACCTAAAATCATAATCAAATTATTTGAATTGGCCCGAACGAGTCAGTATGCTATGTGAACTAGCCCGAACGAATTGCGAGTTAGCCTAATGGGTTGGAGGCTTTCCTTTTTTAAGAGGACAATCTTGATAATTGAAATTAGAAGAGCCTAAAGTATATGACTTCGGGTGCTTATATGTTTGAGTCATGCATTGCCACATTTTTGAGTAAATTTTGTTTTTTTTTATCTTTCTATTATATATGCCTATTAATTTGGGTACATAAAGGTTTGTATGTGCCCCTGTATTTGAGAGGAAAAAAAAGAGAGCAACCACGTCAGTTATCAAATTGAAGAAGCTCCAAATATTGTTGGAATAAAAAAAATATTTTTTGTATATATTTGTATTTGTTACAAATATAGGATCATTAATAAAAAATATATATAAGTTATATTTTTTTCGTAAATTCTCTAGTTCAGTTAATCCAATGTGTTAGTTCGAAATCCAAAAATTTAAAATTATAGCCAATAATTTTTAACCTATTTTTTTCAATCAAAATAACATGTAATCAAATAAGGCGATAATCCAAATAAATAGGCCAAACAATTTATGAGCCGGCCCGATTAAAATTTCTCCAAATAAAACATTCACCGCTTCCCAATTATGTTACAGACGCCGAAATTAGCTTAATAAGTCGCAGTCAGGAATTTGTTGGCTCCATCATTTACTAAGGTGCAATTGTAAGCAATGATTGAATAATCAATAATGCTAGAAAACAGTGGTTTCGACTAGTTTGCAATTAAGTATAGACTATAGCCCATCATTCCGATTTCGTAGCCCCTTTTTCCTTTTCTCATTTCTCCAATTTAATATCATTTTTTACCGCTATTTTTTATGCTGGATACGTACCTAATTATTTCATCATAAAAACTACCAATCATTCATTTACCCTTTTAAATAAGTGGACTATTCACATATTGAAAAATATATACTCCATCCGTCCACCAAAAATAGTCTTATTAGTGGACGGCACGAGTTTTAATGCACAATTAGTAAAGTAAGAGAGATAAAATGAAAAAGTGATTGAAAAGAGAAAAATTAGTTGATAAAGTAGGAGAGAGATGAATAAAAAGTGATTTGAGAGATAAAAAGTGGTGGCTACTAGTGGTATAAGTTGTAAATAAATTGATATTTAGGGGTATTGTATTGTGAGAAATTTTTCATAAATGGAATGAGACTATTTTTGATGGACGGACCAAAATGGCAAAACATGACTATTTTTTGTGGACGGAGGGAGTATAAAATTTTAAAATAATTAGGATTTTTTTTTATGATTTGGATACATGAATATATTTGGTAGTATATGAGTAAAGCAAATTTTAACTAGTAATTATCAAGTGCTATCTATTGAGACGCAATCGTGTTATCTGTAAAATGTTAAAAAGTATTATCATACACATGTCTAATCGAATACTAATTTCTCGTTTCAGTAATGATGCTAAACACAAACGGCAATGTGCATTAACTATTCCAATAAATTGATAATTAGTATACATAAGTTGCTGAGTATGCTATTGCTGACATATTCCCACTCAAACAAGATATTGTGTTAAGGAAAATATTTGATTTATAGTTGAATTTCTTGGTCTTTTTAGCGGATGAGATTCAGTGATTCACTAGTTTTTTGTATCTCATTTTATATATTAGTTTTATTTTTTCACGTATTTTTTTATTTTATATTTAATTTTAATTTTATATACTTTAATTGAATTTTGTTCTTATTATCAAGAATTTATTGTACCAAATTTAGGTATATAATTATTTTTTATAATTTATTGTCACTTTTATTAGAAAAAAATTGGTTATTAGGATTGATAAATTCAAAAGTAGAGTATATAATTTTAAAAAAAAATCAATTTTTTCAAATAAATATTATTTATGATGTATTATATTACAATATATTTTATTTTATAAATATTATTAAACTAACTTATTTAGGAATAAGATATGGTGAACGAAATATCAATGGTGGAACACTAAATCTCATCCGTTTTATTAGAGAGGCTAAACTTAAAACTGTAGTTTTTATAACCTACCAAAATGTGTCATAATTATTCCAATGAATAAAGAATGAGTTCAAAGTAATGATGGACGAAATTTCTTGTTATAAAACTCTCACTCAAAATGTGATGCTCTAATATCTTGTTGCTCTATTCTTGCTTTAGTGAATCTAACAACATGATTCACATGGGCACGTTTGTTCTGAATAGCGATGGTATAATTTGATAAAATTTTGCACATTTGATTATGTTGTCTCAAGCTTTAGAAGAAATGATACTCAATTAGATATGATATTTCTAGATGATACATCGTTTGGACACTATTATTTTCTATCTTAACTACATACTATCAACATTATCTCAACTATGATATCTGATTGTTTGAGTGTTATTATCTTTGATTCTGACTTCTGAGCATCCACAATGTGATCTTTCAAACTCTAGATGAGATGATGCTTAAAAGTTATAGGTGGTCTGTCAAACTCCAAACAAAATGATGACAAAAAATTAGAAGTGACTTGTCAAACTCCAGACGAGATGATGATAAAAAATTAGAGGTAGTCTGTCAAGCTTCAAACGAGGTGTGCTTAAAAGTTAGAGATGGTCAATGATCAAGTTCCAGACAAGATTATACTCATAAGTTAGAGGTGGTCTGTCAAGTTCCTAACAAGATAATACTTAAAAGTTAGAGATGGTTTGATAAGCTACATGTGAAATCACACTCACAAGTTAGTTTTAGCATTTCAATTTCCAAATGAGATGATATTCATAAGTTAGAGGTGATTTTTAAGTTCCAAACGAGATTATGCTCAGAACTCGGTTTTAGTTTTTTAAACTCTAGACGAAATGATGCTTACAAGTTAATTCTAATTTTTCAAGTTCCAGCTAAGATGATGCTTACAAGTCTGATGATTAATAGCGAATGTGCCGTATCAACCTCCATCCAATCATGATTCAAATTTACATATTTTTTTCTTCATATTTTTCTAAAATTTTCAATCCTACATCAAACTTTTTATAAAAATTTGTTAAATAAAATTTATATAAGATAATATTTTTATTCTTCCATAAGAATAATATTTAATTGATAAAAAATTGTTGAATTATTATAATTTATATTGTACCATCAATTTTAATTTGGTCAAATTAAATCAATTAAAAAATAATTTATCTAAAGACTATTTCATATGTTGGATGTCAATTTAGTCCGTAACTCATGGGTTGACCCAATTAACCCAATAATCCGACAAGGTTAGGGCTGAAAATTATAATCCCAAAAATCCCAACCTGACTGACCCTAAACCGAATTGTTCGCAACCCGATAGGGTTGGTCTGAAGATAGCCCGAGCCTCATATGATCGACCCGAAAATTAGCGAGTTCTCATTATTTAGTTTTCAAACTTCATTACTTTAACTTTTTCAATCTTTTGAAAGTTAGTATAATAAAAATATTTTTTTCAAATGTATGTAAAAACATATTGATTCAATATTCGAAAGTTATATTAATCATTTCACTTTTTTTACGTTTAGATTCAAAAGTTAAAAAACGATAATCATCTATGAAAAATATAGATTCTTACTTCTCTAAGAGTTACAATTACATAATAGTTTTAAATTGAAACGGCATCCATTTATGGATGTATTTCCTTGTTGGAAATATATAATTACTAAAATTAATATATTAATTAAAAAAACATATATTTTTTAATGTATTTCCTTGTTGGAAATATATAATTACTAAAATTAATATATTAATTAAAAAACATATATTTTTTAGCCCGATTAGTTCGATGGGTTAACCAGGAAAGCTGATAATTTAGGGTTAGAGTTGGGAATTTCTAATTCGAAAAAATCACAACCCGAATAACCCCTAATCGAATAACCTGACAACCGATAGGCTTGGCCCAAACCCGAGTAAATTGGCTTGATTAACATCTCTAACCATTATAATCACAATGTAAAGTAATTTTCCATCAAATTTCGACTAGTTACACTCTAGTTTAATAATATTAACAAGAGTTATGTATAATGTGAAAACGCATCGTATCAGCTCTAGTGTTACACGTCACCCCATAATGCAATAAAATATGAAGTAGTAAAATCCAAATGCCGATTATTTATCTGTCCAAGCAATTATTAAGTTGAAATAAAGCCCACTCGAAATTGTCGTCGTAATTAATTAGTTAAATTTATATTAGGTGTTGTTAAACCATTCATGCATTGAGAAATGGCCGGCCAAAAGCCACCACTGACACAAGTAACGCCACCACTAAACAAAAATAAACGAACATGAAAGACAATTTATATAATCAATTGTCAACCACCAACACATATATAGAATTCGTATCAAATAAAAATCTCTCATAATCTAAAAATTACAGTGGCCAACTGAACAATCTTATTCGAGTCCACCAACCTCACATAGCCCCAGTTTATAGCACTAAATTTTTTAAAAACAAAATAATTTATTATATAACTACTGTACATAAATAAAGTTTCTCAAAATACATCTTCACAGAACGACAACATTATGACCACAATAATGTGTTTTTTATCAAAATTGATGCAAATATTATTTCACACTCACAATACCACCAAAAAAAATTTATGGTCTTAAAAAAAAAGCATTAAATAACGACGAAAATAATCTAAAAATAGCTGCTCAATTATTGAACTTCATAATTCTAAAATCTAATTGAAAATGTGCAAAATAAATTATTTTAGACCCTTTTAGTTATAAACATGGTCGTTGCTCACATCGAGCCCACCCGTAAATCCCAGTTGAGAAATAGACCATTATCCTTGTATTAAGATTGATTACAATACAAAATCCAAAGTACAAGGATTTTGTATTACAATCAATCTTATCAACCAAAGCCAAACGCACCCCTGTATAACATTTCTATCATTCAAAGCATTTCCAGTTACTGAACTCTAATAATAGTATTAGTTACCAAAATATATAATTTCTTAATTCATATAATCGCAAGCATCAAAATTATCACATAGACCAAAGACACAATCACCATATGATCCAAGGATCAGCAGTCGATTTCAGAAGTGCTTGTCACTGTAGCCATATGCACAAAACATGTATCTCACATAAAGCTTTATGAGTATAGATCATGTATTGTATATAACCTAGATTTAGAGTTTGGAGTATAGCATAGAGCAGAATATCATAAGATTGGATCGACTGGTTTGTAACCAAATCGGTCTCCTTGTTTCTTTACAATCGTCTCCTATAATAGAACAGATCATTTCATATCAACACGAGCTGATGCTTACTTCTTAGGTCTCCAGATACGAGCCATTCTCCTCCCTTTGTATCTCAGTAGACGAAGGGTCTG
>JAYDZE010328377.1:0-18152 GCA_034509125.1 Monilaria moniliformis | reverse complement strand
CGGGTCGTTCTATAGACAGTATTTTAATATACGATCATTAAACGTATTATGTTGGACCATAATTGTATGTTCCAACATATGCTAAATAAAATCATTTATATTTAATGTGGAAATTAAATCCTAACTATTTGTTATCTCCTTAATTATATATGATGTGTAACAAGGGTATGAATGTCTTGTAACGTATATAAAAGTAAACTTGCATAAAATGATTAATGTAATTATTGTAAGTTAATGTTACTCCATTGCAACCCTAGACGGCGTCACCCTGGACTAATTTCCAAATTTCGATCGCTACAAACATTGCAACGTCTGGATCTGCTTTGCAAGTTTGTGCAACATCTTTAACCAATACATCAAAGAAGCATGGATCGCTAACATAATTAAAAAGTATAACGCTGCATCCACCTACTATTTTCTCAACTTGAGCGTCCCTTCCTTGACATATGGCATCACGAACCTCATCAACACAATAGTTTTCTAATTTTTTGTAGCAGTCGGGTCCTGGAGGAATATATGAGATCATTGCTTCAGATTCATCTAAGATTATTGCACCAATTACTAGGAATGTCACGATCTTGATCATGGATTTGACCCTCATTATGTTTCTTTTGTTTCAAGCACTTTGTTTAATAATCTTTATATAAGTAGACATTTTAGTTGTGTTTGTTACTAAATTAATGTTGAAAAATAAATATGCATTTAAGCTTGTCTTAAATTAAATAAATTATTAATTACAATTCAGATATAACGATTTGAGTTACAACAATTAAGGAAGCCCCCATTACATATTTTAATGTAGTCGAAGCTGATTCAAAAGTCACTCATAAAATTAATTGTTATTCTTCTTGAAACTCAACAAAACTTAAAGATAAGTGATGCCCCTTTCGTTTGACTCGATTAATGCTAGTCTATTGAGCATCTATTTTTCTTTTGCTGGTTTGCATACAAAATCTTGAGCAATTTCTATAGTTGGTTTGGACTTCATAAATTAGGCCAAACACACTGCAAAGACTACGTTATCAAAAAACATAGTCTATTGTCATATACTACAGTTTTTAATTAACCGCAGTAAGCCCTTTACAAAAATAAAAATAAAAATTGCCAACTGCACCAACAACATATAATATTAAAAGGGTGTCATTTATTTATTTGTTGGTTATATAATATTATAGTTCACTAGTGTTGGTTATCTGAAATTTCTATTAACTCTCCAAAATCATTGTCGCTTCCTTTCTGTTAACTCTAGGTAAATTAATTATTTCTTCATTTATTGGATATGGGGTTAGTATTTAATTTTCTTTATAGGACTCAGCTGTGCATATATTTTCTTTTATTCATTACAACGATATCTTTTATTCAAAATAATAAAAAATGTTATTATTAAAATAATCACTTTTATTTATAAGAAAAGTAAGTTTTCTTCACAAAAATTATAACTTTAATTCAAAAAAAAAACTTTTATTCTCAAGAATGGTAACTTTTAACAAGAACATCAACTTTTAATTATTTACAGAATATTTTTTATCACAAGAACAATAAATTTTATTAGCAAGAACAATAACTTTTATCAACAAAAACATTAAATTTTATTTATTATAACAATAAATTTATTCAAAAGAAAAATTATTTTAATTCACAAGAACAATAACTTTTAATACAAGAAAAATAACTTTTATTAAAAAAAAACTTTTATTCACGAGAATATAAACTTTTGTGTACCAGATTAGTAACTTTTTATTCATTATAATAAAAAAATTTATTCAAAAGAAAAGTAACTTTTTTTATTAAAACAATAATTTTTTTTAACAAAACGGTGACTATTATTCACAAGAACAATAACATTTAATAATTAAAACAATAACTTTTTATTCACAAGAACAATAACTCTTATCCACAAGAACAATGACTTTTAATTACAAGAATAGTCAATTTTATTTACAAGAATAAAATCTTTTATTCAAAACAAGTCTCGCTTTTCTTTGAATCATAGATATATTAATATAATTATGAAATATCATTCATTAGAATAATTACTTTTATTCTTTATAATGAAAAAGATATTTTCAAACTTAAATAATATTTTATGAAATATTAGTTAAATTCTATGATATTTTTAGACTCAAGAATATCTGTAATTTTATTAATAGAACGAGTGGAACTTTTAGTCATTAAAAATATAATTTTATTAATTACAACAATTATTTTTATTCACAGAATAGTAATATTTATTTACAAGAATAATAACTTTCATTTATAAGAAGATTAACTTTTTTATTCATTAGAAAAACAACTTCTATTCAAAAGAACAATCACTTTTATTCACGAAAAGAGTAACTTTTATTCACATGAATAATAACTTTTAATCTCAAGAACAATATATTTAATTCACAAAAAAATAACTTTTATTCAACAAGATCGGAAGCTTTTGTCTACGAGATTAAAAACTTATAAAAATTCACGTGCTAATTAATATATATATATATAACGTTTAAAAAAAAGAAGTGGACTAATCAACCGTACCCATTATTTTATTTACATGTTCAATATTAGATAAAATACACATGTTTAATACCTTATAACCACGGTGCGGCAAGAGAAAATCAACTTGAAATTAAACTAAATAACATCGTTTCTAATATATTAATGTGGAAATTAAATTCTAAGTCTTTGTTATCTCCTTAGTTATATATGATGTGCAATAATAACGTGATCGAGGAAGGAAATTAATTGGGTATGAATGTCTTGTAACGTATGTAAAAGCCAACTTGCATAAAATATTAATGTTATTATAGCAATTTAATGATACTCCATCTGCAACCCTAGCCGGTGTCACCCTGGACTAATTTCCAAATTTCAATCGCCACAAACAATGCAACATCTTGATCTGCTTTGCAACTTTTTGCTACATCTTTTACCAACACATCAAAGAAGCATTGATCGCTAACATAATTAAAAAGTATAGCGCTGCATCCACCTACTATATTATTAACTTGAGCACCCATTCCTTGACATATGGCTTCACGAACCTCATTAACACAATACTTTACTAAGTTTTTGTAGCAGTCGGGTCCTGGAGGAATATATGAGATCATTGCTTCAGATTCATCTAGGATTGTTGCAGCAGTTACTAGGAATGTCACGATTTTGATCAGGGATTTGACCCTCATTATGTGTCATTCGTTTCAAGCACTTTGTTCAATCATCTTTATATAAGCAGACATTTTAGATGGTTGGTTACTCAATTAATGTTGAAAAAACAAATATGCATTCAAGCTTGTGTTAAATAAAATAAATTATTAATTCTAGTTAAAACATAACGATTTGAGTTATAATAATTAACACAAACTAGAAATATTTATTAAATTATATTAATAACAATGAACATAATAATTCACATGATAAAAATCAAATTATAATTAAAAATGCTATTGAGAGAGAACTAAAACAAGCAATTCAATATATGTAACATAACTTTAATTCTTTAATGTGGAGTTATTGTATACACATCATAGATCATCCGATTCACCCCTATCCATTAAGGACGCACCCGTTATGTTTTTATATGGTTGAAGCTAATTCAAAAGTAACTCTTATAATTGCTTTTATTATTTCAGACCCTACAAAACTTAAATATGAGCGATGCCCCTTTTGTTTGACTCAGTTAATGGATAATCTATTGGCCATCTATTTTTTACTTGCTGGTTTGCATACAAAATCTTGAGCAATTCCTATAGTTGGTACAGATTCAATAATATTTTTTTGTAGTGGCAAATTTATAACCACTCTTAAAATTACCCCCACTCCTATAAATTAAACCTAGCATGATTGCAAAGACTGTGATTTTAAAATAGACGCACTCTGGTACGCGAAACCTCACCATTTAAAGAGACGTACTCTGGGATAATTATCATTATAACTTTTATTTGCAAGAACAATAACTTTTATTCACAATAACATTAAGGTTTATTCATTAGAACAAGAACTTTTATTCATTAGAACGATATCTTTTATTCAAAATAATAAAAACTGTTATTATTAAAATAATTACTTTTATTTATAAGAAAAGTAAGTTTTGTTCACAAAAATTATAACTTTAATTCAAAAAAATAATAACTTTTATTCTCAAGAATAGTAACTTTTAACAAGAACATCAACTTTTATTTTTAAATAATAATTTTTATTCACAAGAACAATAACTTTTATTAGCAAGAACAATAACTTTTAACAACAAAAACATTAAATTTTATATATTATAACAATAAATTTATTCAAAAGAAAATTAATTTTTATTAACAAAAACAAGAACTTTTAATCACAAGAACAATAATTTTTATTAAAAAAATAAATTTTATTCACGAGAATAAAAACTTTTGTTTACAAGATTAATAACTTTTTATTTATTATAATAATAATATTTATTCAAAAGAAAAATCACTTTTTTTATTAAAATAATAATTTTTTTAATAAGAACGGTAACTTTTATTTATAATAACAATAACATTTATTTATTTAAACAATAACTTTTTTATTCACAAGAACAATAACTCTTATCCACAAGAACAATGACTTTTAATCACAAGAATAGTCACTTTTATTTACAAGAATAAAATCTTTTATTCAAAACAAGTTTCTATTTTCTTTGAATCGTAGATATATTAATTTAATTATACAATATAATAAAAATAGTGATTTTTATTCATTAGAATAGTAATTTTTATTATTTATAATGAAAAAGATATTTTCAATCTTAAATAATATTTGATGAAATATTAGTTAAATTCTATGATATTTTTAGACTAAAGAATATCTGTAATTTTATTCAAAGAACAAGTATAACTTTTATTTATTAAAAATATAATTTTTATTAATTAAAACAATTATTTTTATTCACAGAATAGTAATATTTATTTAAAGAATAATAACTTTAATTTATAAGTGGATTTAAAAATCCACAACGGGTTGTGTCCTTCAAGTCGCATGTTACATTCTACCACATCGTTTCAAACGAAATTTTACCATAACATTCCTCTAATTTGGAACCAGTATGGAATTGATTCAATTACGAAATCATGAATAGTCATCGGTTCAGTTGTCCTCACGGAACACTTTGCCAATCTATCTTTTTGATTTTTCACTTCAAGTAAGTGAGAAATGGTTCTTAGCGACCGGGGACCGGCTTCGCGGAACTGCAATCAGATTTATTCATCCTACCGCTCTGTGGGTCTACGTGGTTGATAGATTGCGCCTTGCTTTATCATGGCCTATATTGAGTGCTTTCACTCATTACCCATGCATATTACCAGAGGAGACGATAGTTCAACTTGGCATCGAGCTACGAGTCACTTCTTCCTCGACTAAGGGTGGCATGCTGCTGCTGCGGGTTTAGGGATAATCAGGCTCGAACTGATGACTTCCACCACGTCAAGGTGACACTCTACCGTGAGTTATATCCCTTCCCCGCCCCCATCTAGAAATAGAACTAACTAATCCTAAGTCAAAAGATCGAGAGGCTGAACGCCACTATTCTTGAACAAGTTAGAGCCGGATCTTCCTTCAGCGGGCTCCTTCGCCTTCGGCTCCTGGCTCTTGAAAAGGGAAGTCAACGAAGAACTACTAAACTAAAGAAAGGGGAACTGAAACGAAAGTAGCTCAACTTTTTTATTCATTAGAAAAATAACTTTTATTCAAACGAACAATCACTTTTATTTATGAAAAGATTAACTTTTATTCACATGAATAATAACTTTTAATCTCAAGAACAATAAATTTTATTCACAAAAAAAAAAATAACTTTTATTCACAAGATCAGAAACTTTTGTTTACAATATTAATAACTTTTAAAAATTCACGTGCTAATTAAATTCATATATATATATATATATCATTTAAAAAAAGAAATGGACTAATCAATAGTACCAATTATTTTATTTACATGTTAAAATTTAGATAAAATCCACATTTTGCAACATTTTTAACCAATACATCAAAGAAGCATGGATCGCTATATAATTAAAAAGTATAACGCTGCATCCACCTACTATTTTCTTAGACAGTCAGTTATTCAATTAATGTTGAAAAAATAAATATGCATTTAAGCTTGTGTTAAATTAAATAAATTATTAATTCCAGTTCAAACATACGATTTGAGTTATAATAATTAACACAAACTAGATATATTTAATAAATTATATTAATAACAATGAACATAATAATTCACATAATAAAATTCAAACTAAAAAAATGCTATTGAGAGAGAACTAAAACAAACAATCTAATATATGTAACGTAACTTTAACAATGATCATCCCATGCACCCCTGTCAATTAAGGACGCACCCATTATATTTTTATATAGTGGATGCTAATTCAAAAGTAACTCTTAAAATTGCTCTTATTATTTCAAATCCAACAAAACTTAAAGTTGAGTGATGCCCCTTTTGAGTGACTCAGTTAATGCTAATCTATTGAGCATTTATTTTTCTTTTGCTGGGTTGTATATAAAATCTTGATCAGTATATTTTTTTTGTAGGGGCTAATTCTGAAATAACTCTTAAAATTACCTCTACTACGTTAAAAAAATCATTGTTTATATGCGCGGATGTATAAAGATAGGGTATGGTTTTATATTAACCGTAGTCTACAGTGACTGTAAACCCATAGTCTATGTGCATACATCTTATACATCTATAGCTATGTTGATACCTTAGGGTATGTTTGATAGGATAGATTAGGCCAAGATTAGATTATTAATTACAACTAAATATAGTTATAATTAATAATCTAATCTTGGCCTAATCTATCCTATCAAACATACCCTAATATGTGGTGAAGACAAGGGGTATTAATCAATGCATATAGAAAAAAAGAAAAAAAAAACCGGGATCTGAAGATTCTTGATTTATACCATATCCTTGTAACATTATTATTGCATAAGTGTATTTGCTTTTTTCTTTTCCAGATATATTTACTATTTAATTCAAATCATTGTATATTTAACAATCGAGAAAATAACTTTATTTTCGTATAAATATGTTGAAATATAAAAACAAAACACGAAGAATATGTAAAAGTTATTGATATATACTACTACAGTATATATTTCTCCAACTTATAGTGAATAAAGAAATTATATGCATATGTAATAAAAATCGATATCAAAGATGAAACTGATAAATTTTCTTTGGTACGTACTAATAAGATGGTGTTTAATCAAATAATAAAAATGGTTGATTATTTGTTGAGACCCATCATGGGGGAGGGGCAAGACATGCTTGTGGATATACATTATTAGTATCTATCTCTTGAAATGAACTTCGATCAAAGAACCAATCACCAATAGCTTGCCCCATTGTCTGCATTACATATATCACACCAAATAATAATTAGTATATATTGAGATATATCTGACCAAAATATTATGAGTAATATTCTTACTTTATTGTGAAGTAATGGTGAGAATATCCAATTATGTTTTTCCTTGATGTGAGTATGAAGATAGCAGGAATCGACAAATACCCCTCTACTCGAAGGGTTATCGAGTTTCACCAATTTCTCAATAAAAATGCGTCCGAAATCTGAAATTATGCATGTCAATGATGAGAAATTTTGGTTCGATTTAATCACTTGTTCGCAATTTAAAAATTGAAAACAAAGTTGAAACTACCTTTTATGATTCCTATTTTTGTAGAATTGCACTGTGCCAATGCTTTTGAGCAATTACCCCATTGCACCAACTCTAGACCTGGCACAGTGAATATGAAATTGTAGACAATCTTCAACATATTAAATAGGTCAGATATGAATAATAGTTGATATTTGTATTTGCTTGATATATAGGTATATATTATTGTCATGTTTCTTACCTGAAAGGGATCAAAAGCCGATTCGACTAAAAAGAGTGGCGTGACAACATCTTCAACCAAATACTCGGGAAAGAGACACTAAAATTAATTTTATTTAAATGTTATTATTATTATCTTGTGTAGGTAAAATGGGGAAAATGATTTAAATGCATTGTATGTATAATTAGTCATCTCACCAAATTGGGGTCCCTTTTAGACGTGCATGATCTAGGCAATAATGCACCAAGTTCCTGTGTACGTGCCACAAAAACATGCATGTTACAACTGTTGTATATATATATATATAGTAGTCTACAAAAATATTGTATATGAAATTAAATAGTAAAAGCTAGAATAATACATGAGTTGCAATCACTTGAGCAAAATGCCGTCCACCTTGGTTTGCCAATTCACCCTCTCTGTTTGTAAAACAATGAAAATAACTTATCGCATTTTATTATATGTGATATTGTGTACAAGGGTGTGTATTTAAATAAATCATAAATTATCAATTTTAATTTACCCGCGAATAAAAAAACCAGAATCTGATATGCACTTCACTCTGGTAGCATTCGAAAAGAGGACTCTAAATCTATCACAGTGTAGAATTGTGCTCAATCCACATGCTGAGGAACCGGTCAAGATAGCCTACAAATAATTGATTGCAATATGAATATATACATATATATATATAATAAAATTAATAATAGAAATGAAATGAAGCATAGAGATATACATTTTGGGCATTCCCCATTCCTTTGTGAAGCATCTCATCCATCATAGCAGTATAGATCCTCCCACCTCGAAATGTGAGGTTGGTAGTCTGAAACAAATTTAATTGAATTGTCATATTCTAATTATAGGCGAGTATTGTTAAAAAATTGAGAAAAACATTAATCTATGTTACGTTTGGAGACTTACCGGATCAACTTGCTGGATGTCTGTATACCGACCCATCACAATAATGAATAAAAACTTTATGCCAATTGTAGAAATCTAATAATAACAAGAAACAAAAAATATAATCAATTTACCATTAAATGAACAGAATAATTATTTTAGTGGTAGACCAAACTTACAGGGATTAAACTGGCTATCTGAGTCGAGTATTCCTGTGAATTTGGTGACGTATTTAAAATATCTATAGTCAGTGCTTCCATAATAGCTTTTTGATCTGCTTTTACAATCTTGCTATGATACACATCATCCACCGCCCTAACATGAGTAAATCAGATTTATTTTTAGTTTAAATAAATTACATTAAGCATGCAACAATATAATATAATATATATATGGGGAGTTATATATTGCTAAAAAGTAAAAATACCTCCATGAAAACAATCCAGTTTGAAGATCCATTTCCAGATCCCTCTATATAAGCATATGCCGGTGGGCTTCCATCCAGACAAACTACAGTACAAATAAAAAATGACTTAATCAATATTTCTGCTGCTACAAATATATATAACTCTGCTTCAATTGGGTGAAATTTATTTTGTTTATTTAAATAAAATACAATACTTATAAAATAGAAACTGCTCCAATTGGGACAGCAGTCTCAAGCAAAGTATAGTTGACATATTGGCCGCGGACTCGAGCATTCATCGTCACAATTGCACACAAAAGTAGGATCAACCAACCAGCCAAAGTGATCATAACTTTACCCATTCTTTACGTGCAAAACAAATTAAAGAAACAAATAAATATAGATTAGTATACTAGGTGTTATGAAAGAAACTTTAAAACATAAGGTTCAACAAGAATCCCAAGTGCAGAAACAGATGAGCTAAGACTCGATCAAGAAGATACGTTACTTACCTTTGGTTACAAATGAAATGCAGCAAAAAGAGAGGAGCTACTCAGCTAGTGTTTCTTTTGCAAACTAAATCTTATGTGCTAGTTGCTTTGCAGAATGATGCTTGAACTGCTCATTTATATAGGAAATTACCTTTGGTTTGATTCACCAATAATGAAGTTAAGTTAGGGTCATGGGCTCATGGGATAATTAATAAGTTTGGCAGTGTAAAGAAAATGAAAAACCCAAATCCTTGGGGCAACACAAGCCAAAGACTCAAGGACATGTAGGAAAAATAGCAATAGAGGAAAAAAAATATAAATACGTGACTGTGACTCAAACTTCTTGCATTTGCAGCATTTAAACTTGTTTCTATATTGGAATGGTCTTGATTAATTAATTTCAAATTCATATCCATGTTTCTAGGCGTGACCCATATTTTATTTTGACAATATCGATGTGTACCTAGGGACGTGGTATCGAGTCAGTCCTATTTGGATTGCGGATTACTCGAATGCAAACTAATCGGGATCAAATTTTATCGGGTTAGAAATTTCCAATGCTAACTCTAAACATTCGGGTTTTGGACTAGCCATGGACTAATCAGATTAAAAGATAATAATGAAACTAATGAGTAATGCATGATTATTCTAGTGGTTAATGAGAAAAATTACTGATATTTATAGAATGTAGAATTTTAATTGAATGAGTTTTGGAATATATATTTAAATCCATACACGATTAAATACTATTAGTATAAAAATTGAAAAATTGACATTGGATAACAATGACATTTGATTAATCTTGAGTTGCCGAATGATTTAACTTATAAAAATAAATTATGATGGATCTTAATATGTTAAAAAATATAATATAAGATTTGTATAATAAAATAAAATAGAAACACATTTTGATAAATTTTAAAGTATGTTTTAGAATTCAAATATATCTTATAGTGAATTAAAAATTTTCAATTTATTTATTTATTATTATACTATATTAGTAAAAATATAATGCATACATACATTGGATATAAATTTGAAAGTTAATTATATTTTATTTTTGTGTAGTTATTCATTTTATCAAAATTATTCACTAAAGTAACCTAAGTTTCCAACAACGTTACCGTGGCCCATTTTTTCGATGAAGCTATTGTGTTTTGCCGGAAAATTAGATCACGGTAGCCTTATACCGTATTTTGCCGGAAAATTGGATTACAATAGCCTTATCGGAAAATTTGGTCACACTAGCTTCGCCAAAACTCTGCACGATAGCCTTATCGAATTCCACAATGCCTATGGTTTAACCTTGCCAACTGTATAACAATATGTTAATTGTGCCTACTGTACATGTCAGAATGTGTGGATTTATTTTTTATTTTAAATGAAAAAAATGTGACTACTAAACATATATTTGTATGAATTTGACTATAAAACATATATAATTATCTATTTAGGATGCTCTTATCTATTGTCACATTAAAAGTTTTAACAATAATAAAGCACATAGGTAGACGTTTATTAATTAGTGTTATAGGAGAAGGTCATGCAGTGTGCAAATTCGTGTATAGATGGGGAAAAAAAGATAGAGATTTGGTATGGTTTGTATTAGGGATGTCAATCAGGCCAGTTTATCGAGTTTCGAGTCGGTCTTACTCGGGTTATGGGTAAATGTGCAGGCTAATCGGGTTGAAATTTTATCGTGTTAGAAATTTCCAACCCTAACCCTATACGTTCGGATTTCAGGTTAGCCTTGCGAGCTAAAAGCAAACGACAAAAAATAATCTATGTATTTTTTGTGCTTAAGAATTCTATATTTAAATATATAAACGTATACAAAAATTAAATATATAAATCAAATGACAAATATAAATTCAAAGTCTAAAACATTCTAAAAAAAGTCAAAGATTACATAACATAAAATTAACAATAAATTGTTTAAAAATACTTTTGCCTCATAGAATCAAAAATTTAAAAAATGAATCTAAACTCTAAACACTTGAATAACATTGTTATTCTACACCAATAATCTTTGAAGCTTCAACTTGATAGTTCATTTCAAACACATAGTCTTCAAACTCTTCACTATCTAATAAAAAATATTATAATATTAAAATATAATATAGTTTGATAATTTATAATTTTATAACAATACTAAAATTTTACCATCAAAATATTTATGTATTAGATTTTTACTAATATAATTTTACCATTGTTTATCTATTATTATTTATATTAGTAAAAATCGAATGCATCATTATTCATCATTAACTATATCATTATGTGTCTCACGATTTTTTCCATAAAAATTAGAATCCATAAGCAATCAAATCTTTCCATAAAAATCGGTTATACCATAACTGATTAGAAAACAAAATTACTAAAATATCATTCGGCTATTATAAAGCCGCCACGTGTTATACATATCTACCGTTTGATTTTTGAAATGGATGATCAAGATTGGTTCTCGATTCTGCAATAAGAATTGGTTCGGATTTGATTACAACTATATATATATATATATATATATATATATATATATGAATAAATGTGCATTACGGTGCATCCACACCCTAATTGCATAACTAAGACCAAAATTAGACCATTAGATTAGATGATGGACGACCATGATCGCGTTTTAATTTCTATCTTTACACTTAATGCAATCCAATATACCAAAGTATTATTGAAAATATACATTTGTGCAGAATTAGAAAAATCATTCTCTTCTTCGTCTCCATACTCTCATCACAGGTTTCTTTGGGCGCCGTCATTATTCCTAAAAAAGTGTTCTTTCATTTTTTGGGCGTCGTCATTATCATCATTATTCCAAAAAATAGTAGTTCATCTTCTTCTTCGGTGCGATTATCCAAATAACGACAACTAGGGTTCTGGTAGAAACGCTTAAGTCCACTTCAGCAGGTCAGTGAAACTAGAATAACATATTTTTTGTTATGAAAATAATGAGATGACGATGTGGGCATTCTCTTGTGGGATTTTTTTCAATGAAAGATCATTATGGTTTGAGACATGCAACTAACTATCTAATATGTCGATTTTCTGCATATAGTTCTGGTTTTCGGGAAACAAAGTCTTATTTGATTTGTATTCAAATTTTGTTATTATTATCTTGTTAGACTGTGTTCTATGTTGCATTGGAAACTTCAGTCATTTTCAAAATTAATGCTATATTTGTGTATTGATAATGATATTAATGAAAAAGAAAAATGTTGTTATGTTTTCCTGGGATCATTGAAAATTGAGTCTTTTGCAAAAAAAGAAGAAGATACATTCGAATTGAGGGTATTCGTGTTGGGGGATTATTTTCTAATGTTTGTTATGTAGTGTTGTTGTGGCATATGGGGGTGATTTTGATGAGATATTATTTTCTTGTTACAGTGTTATTTGTTTTCAACTGGTAAAATGCTATGTTTTGTCAAAAAAATGATAGATTAGTATACGGATAATGATAATATGTATACTAATTATTTTTTATTTTGCCCAACTGTCAGATTTACGACTTTTGGATTTAATGAATAATAAGATGTGTGTGAGTTAGTAATTGATAATTTATAAATTCAATTATGAATGCGTTGTTCTTGTTAAATTTGTAAATCAATTTTAAAATTATTATGATAATGATATTATGCGGCACATTTTGCAATTTGTGTTGTTTTTTGTTCGATGACGCTGTATTGAATTATACATGTTGTTTGAATGATAAATGGTTTGTTGAATGGTTTATTAGTGTAATGATAAATGGTTTATTGAGTAATGATACATTGTTGTCATTTTCTATTACAATTTTTGTTTTGAAAAATGATACACTGTTCTTTATGAAATGGTAAATGCTTGTTTGAATAATGCTAAAATGTATGTTGATACTGTTACAAGCCGTAAGAGGGCTCATACGATAGGTGATGCAGATATCGATAGTGATGTACCATTGGCTGAACTAATGAGCTTAAAACGACAGAGTATAAGAAGCATAACCCAGCACTAGTATTGACAGATTGGTTTTCAACTGTAGTCCGCATTTCTTTATTGAACTAATAAAGAGCCTTAATGACAAGCAGATCACGGCTATGAATGATATGGGCTTCGGTACCTAACTCATTTTTCCATCGGTGATATCCCAAGGAAATTGACTTATTGGTTGTTGTGCAACTTTGATCTAGTCAAATACTGTATACAACTTACAAACGGGAGGACACTACACATATATGAGGATGTGATGCTCATACCATTTTTGGGTTCCCGTGTGGTGACCACATGATAGACCGGAAAACAAAACAGGACAACCAACATCTGTTAGATGAAAATATTGCATACGATGGGAAAAGAATATACAATATGCTACTGAACTATGTGGAGCAACAACTCATGAAGGACAAAGACGGGGGCCCATGATTCAGGAAAAATTTCCTTATTCTAATAGAGCATGCATTGATAGAGGGGAATGCGGATGGTTATGTCAAGCCAAAGATCTTGGATTACTTGTACGGCGTATCAAATGTTAAGAGGTACAATTGATGTGCATACCTCATCTCTAGCCTTCAACATTAATATGGTCATTGGAACAAGAAAATGAGATTCATTTATACTGGGCCTATAGCATTCCTCGTGGTTAGTACTCTTGAATTAACGTTAGTTTCAATATTTCTTAATATAGCTTACTAATTACACGGAAAAATACAATAATTTGGTTTATAAATATAAAAAATTATAACCTGTATCGTCTGTTAAAAATGATTCATTCTATGTTAGTTGTTATATGAAATGTTGCTTGACATTTGTATTATTTATGATGAATTTGTAATAACATAATGACTGACATAAAGGAAAATAATGACCGCAATCCAATATGTTCAAATTTGAGTTTCCGCTGTTATCATTAGAATAGTTTTTGAAATCTTGAAAATGGTTGATTGTATTGGGAAATACAATGTTGCTTAACGTTATTCTAAGTCATGATTGAACTATTCTAATGATATTTTCCGTGATGTTTGATGGTATCGTACACGCATTCTACGTTGATCGAGTAGTCCATCTATGTAGGACGGTCGTAAGAAGCTTTCCTATAGTTAAGGGATGGACTGAGGCTATACTCCAGAAACGGCAGACAGAGGAGTTGAAGTTTGTATGCTTTTGTGATGGATTTATAGAGCAAATATTTGACGTACAATGCATGCCAAAAGTGGCAAGCACTGAAAAGACTAAGACTGAGAAACGTGTTGAACCGGCAACAGAGCAACCTAAAAAAGATATAGCAGCAAAATATTCCAAATAGGCAGTTGCCATGGAACAGTATATCATTATAATTATTAGTCATTGTAATCTATGGAACAGTAACACTAAATAAAGATTTGATTGCTATAATCGTAGATAATGTACAAATTGAATCAGGGATTGATCCATCTTGCTAACATAAGTCATAATGTTTGTCAATCGACACGTGTGCAAAATATAAGTGATGATGACTTTGTTGTTGTTGTTGCGGTTGTTGCTGACAAGGCAGCCCAAGATGCTGATGTAAGTTTGTAATTTGATATTATTTCTATTTAAAATGCAATTTGACATATACATTACAATTTATCTATGAAACAAACCAGTGAGTGTCATAAGTTAAGGAATAGAACTGGCCTCAAAGCATCCGCTGTGCTATGATCTCCGTACAATGAAAAAGCTATGGATAATTCAGTCAAGTTATCAAATGATGATAATGAGCTGTATTATTGGATATTGACTACGAAGTAAACAGACGAGTAAAATAACATAAATTTTTATTTTAAAATTCACATATTAATGATATTTGATGTTAAATAATGATAAATGACCGAAGGGTTAATGCTATATAATCATTATAACATGTAAAGTCTAAGACAAATTGCAGGCACGAGCTTATGTATGACGATGATTTTGTCACGTTGACGAAGTCACAATTCACCACACTAGAGCCTCACACGCATGTTGCAGTAGGTGTGCTAGATGCATTAAGTTCGTACCTCAATCATATGGAGGAGTATCAATCCGCTTCATCTCCAAATAGACTTTTCTTGACTATATACACCATAGTAATTGGTATAAATGCGTAACATTTTCATGTTCTTAAAATTTATGTAATGACGTGCCTTAGCTTTTCCTGTAGAGCTACACTATCATGAACATACCTAATATACGAGATTATAATACGACATTGAAAGAATTTTCAGAAGGAATGAATATTGAGACATGGGCAATTCCAGACTTCAGATGGAGCAAGTTTGACTTGGTATGATGTTTAATGCAACGTATAATTTTCTATAATTACATAAAACTCACTACACATTATTTAATCAAAACTTTTACAATGTTTACATGTATTCTTCTCAGTCTGTTTAATGGAACACTACTATATTGTCTGCTTTGGAAAGAGAACTGGTCTTACTAAGATAATCGATAATTTAAAAACGATGGAGAGAATTCAGATTGATGTTAGATATGGTGAAGTCCCATTACATTGTTAAGTGATATTTTAGGCATACTATATATAATTTTTAATTTTGAATGCATACATATTATTTATTATTTTTCGATGGTATATTACAAGTTTAGAATATATGATAAAAAATTACTTTTATGTTTTGGCATGATGATATACATTTGTATTGACATTCTGGTATTTGATGATATATGGTTTGTTAAATAATGATGTATTGCTATTATGGTATGAACTTGGTTCATGTGAATAGTAATGTGATTTCACTATGCAGAAAAACTTCTTTTGCCACCTTATCGCAATGAGGAACAACATGAAGAGTTCATATAAGTTGAAGAATGGAGCTGTTAATGTGCTTCGTATGCCGTGGAGAATTACCACAAATAAGGATGATTGTGGTGTCTACGTAATGCGACATATGTAGACTTACATGGGCAACGGGTTGAAGGATTGGAACTGTGGCCTTACATCTAGGATTGTTAATGTACTGCAAACGGTACGCGCGAAATGTTGCAGCTCTTTGTTGGCCTCGAGGATAAACCACGTTCCTTCAAAAACCAATTGGTAGCCAAACGCCATTTTGAGAATGCAGGGGGACAGAAGAATATAGACGTTGAGAAAATAATCCGTGACATGAAAAGGAAAGTTGGTTGTAGTAAGTGAGAATGCAGTACTTTGGTTGTAGATCCTGAAAAAAATTAGTTTTATGTATTTCAACATTTCAGTACTTTGTTTATGAATATTTAAATGTAATTTTATCGTTCGTATTTTGGAGTATTAAATTTCGTTGCAACGACCATATAAAATCATAAACATTATGTAGTGTAATGTTATTTTGCTATATACTTAATGATATAACGCAAGAGCTCATCGTAATGATAATCATTATGTAGTGTGATGGTATTCTGCCTTACAATTAATAATATCCGGGTCCACAACTTATATTACTAACTTGGAAAAAATATTATATTTTAATAATAATCTTGCAGTTTGATAATGATGTATACGAAAATTACAACATAAATAGAACAATATCGCTAAAAGACATGACTAAAAAACTCTCATTCACCCTGGGATTGTTGCCTATTTTTTTCCCTTAACTTTGTCGCAATTCATTGCATCATTATGACCCAACTCACCATATTTTGCGCATCTTCGAGCTGGTTTGCATAGATCCCTCACAACTTTTTCTTTCCTTGAGATCAACCTACTTCCCGACCACTTTGTCTTAACAAGTTTAGGAGGCAATACATCAATAACATCTGGTCTTGAAGATCCATAGAAATCCTCAATCATTTTTTTTTTCTCAATAATTGAAGGTAGTGATCCTTCGCCAAATATCTGAATCCATGCTTCATCGACTACTATTGTAAGTTGGGATATATGATCAACATTTTCCTTGATTCTCTAAACAAGACCAAAGAATGATGTATACAATTTGTTCATAGCATTGCGGAAATCATTGACACCGCCATATACATTTTCATAAGTATAATTGTCATGACAAGATTTCACTAATGTTGACTTCAACCACATTGCAACCTTGTACCATGATATTTCTTAGGGATCAACTTTACATCTTTTTTTTTAACACAAAAAATATGTGACTGCATAATGTTCATCGCCTCGTGAATAATTTACAACTACATGAGTAAGATTCTGCATCAATTTCATAACGAACAGTCCAAGTATCTCGATTACTGTCAATAACAGTGTAGGTCTCCAGCATATGATCAGAAGACATCTCGACCACACGACATTTAAAACATGCTTCAACAATTTCTATCTGAACGATTTTGAGCATGCTATCTGTAATGTCCCTAAAATGGCCCTAGTTAAAGATATGAATTTCCGGTGCGATAAAATCGTCGAATATGGGCGATTCTTCAAGGATAATTAATAAAATGAATCAAGATTGTAACATCCCCAATGATAGGTTTCTTTAAGATGTACGTATGTAATCGGACGGATGTACGAACGAGTTTAGATAAAGTGGTTATTTTTAATACGAAACGTTCGATTAGGGTTTTTCGACGT
>JAYDZE010328266.1:0-18154 GCA_034509125.1 Monilaria moniliformis | reverse complement strand
AAAAAACAAAAACGCCTAGAATCCGCCTAGGCCCCCCTCGGCCGCCCGACTAGCGCCTAGCGCCTTCCGCAACCTTGATTATGGGTAATAGAGGTGACTGAAAGATGGGGTCTATATTTTTGGCTTTTCAACCACCCCACAAACCACTACAAAGTTTGGTGAACTCAAAACCCCATATATACCCCTCTCTTTCCATCCCAAACTCTCACCAGTCACCACCTACCATTTGATCAAATTCATAATTATCAAACAATGGGTTCAACAGCCAAAAATCACCAAACCGCACCCGCCAATTCCGATGAGGAAGAGAGCTTCCTATTCGCCATGCAGCTCGCCAGCGCCTCTGTGCTGCCCATGGTGCTCAAATCCGCCATCGAGCTCGACCTGCTCGAGCTCATCAAGAAGGCCGGCGCCGGCGCCTTCGTCTCCCCCGCTGATCTCGCCGCCCAGCTTCCCACCACCAACGTCGCGGCGCCCGTGATGCTCGACAGAATCCTCCGCCTCCTCGCCAGCTACGCCGTCCTCGAATGCCGCCTCAAAACCCTCCCCAGCGGCGGCGTCGAGCGCCTCTACGGCCTCGCGCCAGTCTGCAAATTCCTCACCAAGAACGACGACGGAGTTTCCATGGCGCCCTTGGCGCTCATGAATCAAGATAAAGTGCTTATGGAGAGCTGGTGAGTTTGATTTTTTTTTTTTTTCTTGCTTCAAATAAAAGATATGGATTTCGAACTTTAATCTAATATTATGAGGTGGAGAATAATGCAGCCATACATATTTTTTATTGAAACAAGTCACGTACATTGAAAGATATATGGGCCCTTTGATTTTATTTAGTGTTGATTGTGCTTAATTTCTTAAGATATCTAATCATTTACAGTATATAGTGTTTCAGTTTATTATATATGTTAGTATATAAATTTGCAATTTAGCTGTGGATGCATTGGTTGGTTGGTTAAGTAACTATCTGATTGGTTTATATATGGATTTAATTACTTAATTAGGTTATGATAATTTTAAGCTTAACAAAGCAATTGATTAACTAAACTTGTAGTTTAAGTTTCAATATGAACTCATCTTACCTACTACAAGACCACCCAACTTTTCATAATTATTAATATTTTGAGCTTAAGTTAATATGTATGATTAAGACATGTCATCAATTAGGTGAAGAAATTTCTCTTTTATCGACAAGACTTTTATAACTTCCAGTGGTGGGTACCACATTTGAGCATTATTCTTATTTGTCTAAATGTGTGAATGCCTATATATTTGGGGTTGGTGAGCGCTATTTTTTATATTGCTAGCTACAATAATATTAATATTTTTTTACAAAAAACTTGTTTTCTATATACAAACTTGACATGAATGTAGATAGGGATAAACAAAATATCTGATAACTAAATATTCGATCTAAACCAAATTAAAATTTAAAATTTGGTTCGGATTTTTTAAAGTTTCGGTTCGCATCGAATTAAGTTTTTTTACAATTTCGAATTTCGGATCGGTCTATTTTAAAACAAAAAAAAATAATCTGAAATCCAAATTATATTATAATATTGTAGTGTGTGTATATATATATATATTATATTTTAATATTTAAATAACATTTAACATTTCTATTCTATTTCTCATTTTCTAACCCTACACACACACTGTCACACACTTACTCACGTCGTCGCTTCTGAAATTTTCCACACTCGCGTGAGTCGTCGTCGTCCCACCTTCCACCGCCGGCTGTCCTATTTTCTGACGCAGCTTCAACCGTGATAGTGTTAACCTTGAAATTAAACACCATCCTCATTTTAATTTCATAGGCTTTTCATGACTTCTTTATTTTCTAATTTTCTTTTTTCCTTTTCTGTGGGAATCAAAGCTGTTAACATTCATGGCATTTTCATAGACAGCGATGATATGTAGTCTTTATCTTTTTTTCTTTTCGCTAGTCAATTTGTTATTCTTTCATTTAAAAATTCATAGCAGATTTGCAAATTGCTTGTGCATTTTTTAACAATTGAAAGAATTGAGTCTTATCTTGTTGATGGAGATTCTATGAGGTTCCTTATTTTTCGGTTTGTTTCGAATTTGACTAGAAAAATTTCAGATTTTCGGATTCGGATTTTCGAATAATTTGATTCGGATCGGATTCATTTTTCTCCGAAATTCGGATTCGGATTTTTAGAATAATTGAGGCATTATACACAATGTTATAGTATAAATATATTTTTGTGGAAGAAAAGGTACCATCTAAAAGATGCGGTTGTGAATGGAGGGATTCCATTCAACAAAGCATATGGGATGAGTGCATTTGAGTACCATGGGACAGATCCAAGATTCAACAAAGTGTTCAACCAAGGGATGTCTAACCACTCCACCATCACAATGAAGAAGATTCTAGAAACATACAATGGGTTTGATGGCCTCAACACTGTGGTCGATGTTGGTGGAGGAACTGGAGCAACGCTTAACATGATTGTTTCTACATATCCATCTATTAAGGGCATTAATTTTGATTTGCCTCATGTTATTCAAGATGCCCCATCTTATCCAGGTATTTTATTATTCTTTACTCCACACTCCAATTTTTTCAATAAAAATTTTAATACTAGTTTTTTGGGTTCATTATCTCAAACGACTATTTAAGGAATTTGCAGCATTTGACCTCAAGATTAACATCATTTCTTAATCATATGCATGTAACCATCTATATTATGAGAAATAATTTTCTGGTCTAAATACATCACGTGGCAATGTGAGTTGGTATGTCTACCCAATAGTTCTCTGACAAATGGAACGTCAATTTTAATGCGGGCCCACTATAGTTCCACTTGTCAGAGAACTATTGGGTAGACACACTAATTCACATTGCCACATGGTGTGTGTAGACTAGAGAATTATTTCTCATAATACAGGTGGTCACATATATATGATTATTTCTCCTGTATTATTTAGGGTTAATTGTCGGGATTAATACAATTTTATTATCCATCCGAATTTGTCAAATGTTGTATTTTAATATATGTTTTTTTGCAATTACAACATTCCCAACTTTTCATCAATTTTTTCAGTACGCACGATGTAGTTTTATTGCTTAAAAGATTGAAGCTATTGTTGTAATTATAGAAAATGATGATGTAATCATAAAGTGTGAAAATTGCAAATTTAGATAGAAATCGTCTTATTTCAACAATTAATCCTATTTTTTTTTTATCATATATTTTCCATTAATACACATCACACATACAAACTGAACTTATGTAGGTGTGGAGCATGTGGGTGGGGACATGTTTGTGAGTGTGCCTAAAGGGAATGCCATCTTCATGAAGGTAAACCTTAAATTACCAAAACACCCTTCTTTCCTTACACAAACACAAATAAAAACTCATTCTTGCCCCAAATTTTTTTTGCAGTGGATCTGCCATGACTGGAGTGATGAACACTGCCTGAAATTCTTAAAGAACTGCTATGATGCATTGCCAGCAAATGGGAAGGTGATATTGGCTGAGTGTGTTTTGCCAGAGGCCCCAGACACTGGGCTCGCCACTAAGAATGTTGTCCACATTGATGTCATCATGTTGGCCCACAACCCAGGTGGTAAGGAAAGGACAGAAGAGGAATTTCACAACTTGGCCAAAGGTGCTGGCTTCAAACATTTCAAAAAAGCTTGTTGTGCTTACAATTCTTGGATTATGGAGTTGCTTAAATGAGAGAAGAAAAAAATTGTGCTGAGAAATCTATATTACTTGTATAAGTTTGTATCCCACTTTGCTCAATAAAGAAAGTTTCATTATTTTCTTGCCTTTTCTTGTTTTGGGATTGTTGGAGTCGTGAATATTTTTTTAGGTTATTGATCGAATCTATTCCGATCTTTAGTGACTTTATTAAATCTATGATTATTAGAATTTATCAATTATATTTCAATCTTTAGCAATTGTTCTCAATGAAAATTTATCAATTTTATCTTCGTCTTTCTAATTGGTATCAATTTTATCAATCGTTTTTTAGATAATTATTTTTAAAAAAAATAAAATTTAAATAAAATATTAGCAAAATAATTTGTCATCCTCCAACTTGTCGTGTCACGATTCAACCATTGGAGTAAAATACCGATGACAATAGATACAAATTGAAATTTTTTGGATAGAATTAGTAAATAGAAAAGATTGTAATAAAATTAATATAATTGCTAAAAAATTGGAATAAAATTGATAAATTTCAAGCTCGAAATAGAATTAATAAAATCACTAAAAATCAGAATAAATTTGATCATTAACTCTAATTTTTACTTATTCTCATTTTGTATCATTTATTGGAGAATGCTTTTTTTTTTATGACAACTGACAAATCAATTTATGAAACTAAAGGAAGGGTATGCTAAGAATGTATCTATACACATATATAATTAAAGTGTAGTTTCAACTTTCAATGCAAACATCTAAATACATAAAAGTGTGAAATGAGTCTAACTGATCTTCTGTTACATTATTGTGGCCGCATTTCTTATTGCATCTACAAACGAATTATCACATGTCCATGCAGTTTGCTCGTGCGAATTCTCAATTATGCTTATACATATTGAAAGTGTTGACATTTTCATGAATTTCCATGGCAAATTTCAAAGAATGGGTGAATCCATAAAAAAGGTTCCTCAAATGAGATTTAAAAAAAAAAAATCCTATAACAGGTAAGACGCATTAGCTTCATACAAAAGCGACGCCGTTTAGCCTTTGCGAATGAAGACACATCTATTTCATGCGTCTTACGCAAAGATGCATGAGGTTCATGTGTTTTCCCTCTTCGATACACACTCCGGGCATACGCGCAAAAACACACATGCGCAACATAATTTCCGTCAAATTCGTCGCCGTTTCCATCAGATTTTTGCGATATCTCCAAAAAAAATTGTTGAACACCATTCAAAGGTATATTATTTTACTGTTATTGTTAGATTTATTCTTTAATTCTTACATTTTTGTTGAATGTTTATATATTTAGGGTTTAATTGATTCAAGGTGAAATTTTGATATATTTGGGTATTTTGATTGATTTTGAATAATTAGATTGTATATTATACTTTATAAAGTTGTTAGATACGTTGTGATATGTAGAGATAATAATTTCTTTTGTAATTAAAATATTATATGGTATATAATAGTATATTAACTTGTTAGATATTGTACTGTTAGTAATATATATTAGGTGTTTGATAAAATGACAAAAATGATTGGCTATGTAGATATCATAAATTAGTGTGTGTTAGTTTAGTTTAGCATGTGTAATTTTGGATGATATATTATATTGTATGTTAGTTTATAATGTGTAATTTAGGTTATGTAAAGATAAAAATATTTTATTATTGATAAATTGCCTATTATTGTTGGGAATTTGGTAAATTGTCTATTATTTGGAAAACGACCTATTTATTGTTGGGAAATTGCTTATCATTGTTGGAAATTGCCTATTATTGTTGGTAAATTAGTTTTGAAAATTTTGGATTGATATTCTTATTATGGTTGACAAATTAGTGCATGTTAGTTTAGAATATGTGTGTTAATCAAATGGTATATTGCAGTGTAAATTAGTTTAGAATGTATAATTTTGGTTTAGTGTATGTAGAGATAAAAATATTTTATATTTGCGAAATTTTCTATTATTGTTGAGATTTATTTTTTGAAAATTTTGAATTTATATTCTTATTATGTTTGATTTTTTGACATCGTGTTTGGTAGCTTTATTTATTCGGACGGAATTATATAATGGCAAGCTCATCACAGTCAAGTGCTCAATTGTTATGCGGCCCAGAGGATCTTTCGGTACTATTTTTACATCGATATTACATTTCAAGAAGGATTCGGGCAGACTAAGATCGGAAGCATTTGCAAGTCCGCAAATATGAGAGCAAGTTATGGGATTGTAAACTCATTCATCAGTGGGTTGTCGAGTATATACATGAGTTTGGATTCTACGGTCTTTTGGCTTGTGGGAAGCCAAAAGACATCGATCATCACTTGAATACCGTTTTGGTTGAGTGATAGCGACTAGAGACTCAAACCTTCCATCTTCCTATTGGTGATGCGACTGTGACATTAAAAAATGTGGATATACTTTGGGGGTCTTAGAGTTGATGAATTTCCCGTGATTGAGGTAGACTTGAGCTTGGAGACAGAAGTATTGATGCAAGAGTGCCACCGCTTATTGGGCTTTACCCCTCGTGACACTGAAATAAAAAAGGTCGGTATTTATGTAGCGGCATTGGCTACTGGGATGAGTGAGCCTCTAGCAGATGACCTCGATGACGAGGTTTACCTCCAACAGGCACGCATGTATGTGCTTGTTTTATTAGGTGGGTTGATATTTCTTGAGGGCATTGGTTGCAAGGTGCAATTGATATATCTGACATTATTGGAAGATGTTAATGTGACTCGCAGTATAGCTAGGGCAGTGCAACACTGGTCGCGCTCTATGATAATCTATGCGAAGCAACATGTGATCACAAGAATGATAGCTAGGGCAGTGCAACACTGGGCCCCTAGTACTTCTACAGCTTGGGTATGGGAACGAATTCCAATTTTGCGATCTGAGTTCCTATATCCTCTTGTCTACACTGACCATACTCTCGCTGCATGCCATCTTTTCCCTTCGCTCTCATCCCAATACCATATGTTGTCTGCATTACAAGCATAATTAGTGCACTATAACATTCAACTTCACTAGGTACAGATCGAATATAATCTAACCTCGTATGCACATATTATGTAACTGGTTGTTCTACACGCACTGTTGGAACATAAGGTTTTGATACACCAAATACCTCATCGTAAAAAGAATCTTCTTATAATTCTGAACTAAAGTGTTCTGATCTGTCTGAATTTTCTACCGACCTAAGAGAATGCAGATCTGAGCCATCCGAATTTGTACTATCACTATCATCATCATGATCCTCCGTAAAAAATGTGTTGTCTTCACCCGAATTGTAGCTCAAATTTATCCCTCCAACATCTAATTGATGCATCATCCCAAAATCATCTTGCTCTATGTTAACCATATGATAATATGGAAGACTCAGATGTTCGTCCCTCCTAAATATCCCAACTTCATAAGTAGTGCTTGACTGTAATTGTTATTGTGTAACCATTGCATAATCAATAATCGGTTCAATTTAATCTGTTTGAAGAACCTCATAGAACATATATTATATGCATCATTCATCCAGTGGCGTGCCTATATAGGTGAATGCATTTCCCAGAACTATAGCATGTCTCATATTACTTCAATTTTGTGCTGATTCATCTTTATGTCGATCTTTTCACAAATCATACAAATCATGAAAGCTAATCCATCACATGAAACACCCTCATTCAATATAATATATCCTCTTGAACATGGTGGATCATAAGCAATACCAACACCAGAAATCTGAATTATCTTACCATCCCAATATAAGTTCACGAATAACGATATAATTCCTGCAACAAATTCATAATTATCAAAAAATTCTAAATCTATCATAAAATCTATAATTAGCATTACCACAAAATATAACATCCGAACATGTTCATAAACACTACATTTATTACAAAAATCTAATGTTTATTAAAATTTATCACAAATTTTCTAAACCCTAGTTCAAAAATTGGCTAACTCAAATGAATTCAAACTAATAAAAATATAACAATGATAATAATGTAAATAACTTGTAAAAACACATACGAAAGTACTATACAAACCATACCTTATTTAAATTACACACGAAAATGGAGACAAAAGCACAACTCTATGTCCTTGCATTTAGTTAGCTTTCAGAAGCAAATGGTGAGACAGAAATGTTCTGCTACAAATAAGGGGGACTGAAGACGCATCACGCAAATGCGTCTCACTGTGAAACGCATAATATAAACGTGTCTTATGTCCTAGACGCATGACGCTAATGTGTCTCCCCCTTTGCGGAATTAAAAAAAAAAAAGGTTCCCATTTCGTGAACTTTTTTTGTGAATTCTCCTAGACTGAGAATTTTGCCGAATTTCCATAAGCTTACCAGTTAGATTCAGTATATTTTCTGGACATGCAGCAATCATACGTAGATGCAATAGAGACTACAGAGGACTTGACCTGAAAGTGGGATGCCCTTAGAGCTTAAAGGGTTTCTTACAACAAACATTATTTGAATAAGGCTAGACACGTACATTTATTCTAGAGATTTTACGAAATCATAGTACCAATCTTGGATAATTGTCTAGACAACCTTGAAAAGTTCCAAGCAATGGCCCTGGTCAAGGTTTCTACTCCAGAATTTTTCATAATATTCTGCATAAGTGTAGTCTCTGTAAATGGGTTGTGATTGGTCCTCAATGAGCTGTGATGGAGCTTTGATGACAGCGCTGCCACTAGGGCACAAGAATGTGGCTATTGAAATTCTTGGTTTCTGTGAGTTCACTACTGCTCTGTGCCACGTGCTTTTGTATTTTGAGTTGCTCAACGCCTGGGAATTTCACACACTGAAAATAAATAATTTGAAGAAAAGGGGGGGGGGGGGGGGGAGGGCCAGGGGGAGAGGGAGTGGAGGTTCGAACCAACCTGGAGTTGGTCACCAATGTTAACCACGAAAGCATTTGGGATGGGCTTGATGGACAACCATTTTCCATTTTTGAGCAGTTGAAGGCCCGTTACCTGCGTGTCTTGAAGGAGAATTGTGAGAGTGTTGGGATCAGTATGGGCCGGGAGCCCGAATGTAAGTTCGGGCTCTGGGCACGGTGGGTAATAGTTAATTGCCATGTGCTGGCCCGCTTCGCCAAGGCTATTATTTATGTACCCTTTTTCAAGGCCCAAACTCTCCGAAATCACTTCTTGCAATCTCAGTCCGAGTTGTCGGACTTCCATGCTATAATTGCTTACAATTTCCCTATCATTTAATATACAGAATAGGGATCAGATATTCTCCTCCAAAATAAATACTCTCATTCTTTTTACTCCAACAAAAATATTTTAGAATATACAAATTCTAATATATTAGTTATCAATTTATGCAAAGGCGGACACATGTGTAGGTGGGGAGGGGCTTAAGCCCCTGCCAAACCTCTTCATCCTTTTTTTTATCAAATTTATCGAAATTGCTGAAAATTATCTCCAGCACTTACTAAATTGATGATACTAAAATTAAATTGCTAGAGGTTGGAGGATTAATAAGGGCTAAAATTGCATAAAACAATGAGTAATAAAAAAAACTTGGCTGCAAAGTTTGAGAAAAAAATAAAATGTTAAAAGGTAATCTTTGCGTTAATATATATATAACTATAAGAAAATAGGCTCAATGAGAGCCCCCATCAACACATTTTTCCGGGTCCGCCTCATAATTTATGTACTCTTATCTCAAATTGTGACTCTAAATGTTATATATTATATATAATAATGCGAATATTTAGTAAAGTAAAGAAAAATAATGAGACCCACAAATCTAAAAATGAAGAAGAAAGAAGAATGGATCAAATATCAATTGTGAAATTAATTGGCCAAACTCTATAAGAGGATACGTTTATATGCACGCACGCAGAATAATTTACAATTAATATCAATTTTTTTTTGTAAATTTGTATTTTAGACTACTTATAACATTTTATATATACACCGGAGTGTTATGTTTAGTTTTTAAATTTCAACTAAAGTCTGATTTATTATTTTTATACTAGAGTTTGTAATTATTTATCTATAATAATTTTTAAGTATGCTGGCTTTCATTTTTAGTTTTAGCAGGACAATAAATTGTGTGCACCCCACTAAAGTTTCTAAAGTTTCTGTAAAGGTTAATCCCAATTAGCATACTATAATGGTGGATGTATTGTGCATCCGGATGCACCAGAATGTATCTTTTTTCTTAATCATTGGTTATTTCACTAATTAACTATATGTATATATATAATTTTTATTATTAGATTTTGTCTGATAATTTAACTGTTTAAAATAATTTTATATACATGCAAAAAATAATGACTCCTGCATATATAATCATTTAAAATATGGTTATGCTTACGAATTGAAAGAATAAAATCTTCAGATATTCTTATCTTTCCAGTGCTACGTCCCTCTCAATGTTAAAGTCAAGCCCTTTTTGTGGAAAAAGGTTCACTAATTAGCATAAAAAGAAAAAAAGAAAAAAAGAAGTTTAAAGAGCATCAATTTTGGTCACTTTTCTTGTCTAATGGATCAAAACTCATCACATAAATTAAGACTTTGATTTATATTATTTAATTGAATATGTGTTTGGACATAAATATCTAATTATTTTAACAGAGTACGTGTTATATAAATTTGTATAGTTACAAAAAATATATCTTATTTGTTGTATACAATAATTTAACTCTTTATTCATTATTAAATGAGGATTTAAAAACTTTCCCCCGATCCCAATCCCAAACTCGAGGGGGAATAGGAGAACAAATTCTCTAGTTTAGACAAACTACGTGATAATGTGAGTTAGTGTGTCAAATCAATAGTTGTCTGACAAATAGAATGTTAGTGGCTCACATCCAGTTGCACATTAAAACTAATGGTTTATTTGTTAATGAACTATTAATTTGACACACAAACTCATACTGCCGCCACGTAGTATGTCTAGATCGGAAATTTATTTATCTAGAAATAGAATGAATAAATAAATACTACAAATTATTGTTGAGAACTAATATTCTTTACTATACAATTTTTTGTCTGTTTTTGTATCTTTATAATAATTAATAGGAAAAGAAAACGTGTAACTCTCTCTTTATAGCAGCCGAAATCTAGAAGTGCTGATCAAGATCCACACAAGCAATTCTAATATTCAATCTTATGTTCACATGATTCATTAATTTCAAATGTCTATCACTAATAAAATAATAAAATATGGCCAATAACGAATCAATAATAAATAATAAATGTTGCGTGGTCTAATATTTGAGCTGTACTCGTCTTACGCCTAACGCGTTTTTCGACATAAACTGGTTAACGTGTCAGACAGTACAAAGATAGTCTTACTTAGCTGGCGTCACTCGATGACGTCAGCGATGAAACGTCATGAAAGAAAATCCTGCAAGTATCTTAATTTATTCCAAAATGTTTAAATTTAAACACCGGAAACTCCAAAATAAAGATAAACGTTTTTAAAATTACGTCTTCACTCCCATTTCAGTTGACCATATTAATTTCCACGCGTCTCATTTCAATAGGTCATTCAGCTTATTTATTTATTTCTCTCTGTTTTTTAAGGACTTTATCTCTCTCTACTTTATTATTAATATACTTTATTATAAATTATTAATTTCTTAATATTTATTTGGGTAGGTGCTAGTGTATGCTCCATAATTATCATGGTCGGCGTTTATTCACTGAACAATTCAAAGGCAATTTTTGCGGTCCACATGACGTGGGAAGAATACTACTTTCTCGAAAGGCACATGGTCCATCACACGCAACTTGCATCTTCAATTTATTAATATTGAAAATTCAGTTTACAAACATTATTTCACGGTTGACAATTCGAGAATCATGTTCGTATACTTACATATATCCTAGCTCCTACTATTACTAAATTTAAATGAACTTCATATTTACGTAATCATCTCCATTTTTATATATAACTTATAGTTGCAACGACGTGTTCTTCAATGCAGCGGTCTATATACTATGGTAACTTTTATGAACGAAAACCCTAATATTACAAACCTATTCTCATTTTAGCGTTTAAAAAAAAAAAGTTCATTGTAACTGCAACCAACAAACAAGATGTAGGGTTTGTTGGCCATTCATTGATTAAGTTACACACTCTTATATACCAATATCAAGCTAAAGCTATAAATGAGAGAGAGAGAGAGAGTTACTTGAAAGATGTAGGGTTTGTTGGCCATTCATGAACAAATTCGTCCAAAGGGTGACAATGGAGCCTAAGATAATCCCTCCAATTATGAACCTTCTCTTTTTGAGGATTAGAACTAGTGCTCAATCTTGTGGTTTTTGTGTGATCATTTGAGTACAATTTCATCTTCTCTTCCACAGGCAAATTGAAGAACTCTCTTGTCACCTCCAACATTTTCTCCATATTCTCTATTGCGACATCATGGTTTATCACCTACATTTCACACACACAAAATTAAAATACATTTTTTTTAGAACTAAACCTAGAAATGCCCCCAAAAAGGACATCTAACTAGTAAATACTTCAGAATCCTACAGTTCTAGGTTTTTTGACTTATGGGAGGAGAAGTCTCCTCCCATAAGTCAAAAAACCTAAAAATACGTAGTGATATCTAGGGTTCAAATCCTACAGTTTCTCCTCCCATAAGTCAAAAAACCACTAAACTTAGAAATAAGGAAACAAACAATATATAATCAAGATAATTAATATAATGACCTGAAAAAACCCATAGTGATGACAAGCATGAGAAATTTGCCGGGCTATGAGAATTGGATCGGCAGAGCCTAAATCAACGATTGGAGCATTGAAAAAGTCTGCAACTTCAGAAAGTTTCGGCCTCTCGGGCTCGGGTCGGACGTAGCTTGCCGGAAGGGTCGAGCACTGGAAACTATTTGAGACTAATAAAAGAGTTTCCATTATTTTTTATGTATTTATATGAGGTGTATATATCGAGGTGTGGTATGTATATATATAGACATATGCAGAGATGTCTGGTAGTGTCAAGAAGAAAAGTTGAGTTGACTTACAATAGCTAGTCTTTGTATAATGTATTTGCTTATATACATATGGCTTTAAAGCAATTACAATTAGTGTTAATCTGAGCGCTTATATATATATATATATGTAATTAGATATATATTTTTGTGAGACACTGCTTCTTTCTATGATACTTTTAGATCTTACAAGAGCAACAACCCTGCCGCTGCAGGGCTTCGAGCCGTCGGCTCGTTGCCCGCCCCCGCACCCACGCGCTCGTGTCATGCACACGAGTGGGCCGCACCCAATCGCGTCGCGCGTACGTGATACGCGCCCGGCGCCCGATTGCGCGTCATTTTTGACGCGGAAATTATTTTTTTATTTCGTTTTTTTTAAAGAGCCGTTAAAAAATATTTTTAGAAAAAAAAAATAGCCGTTTGCAAACGGAGACTTTTTCATATTTTTTTTTATTTCTTCTATCTATAAATACCACACTCTCATTTCATTTCTAACACACCAACATCATCAATTCCTCTATTTTATCTCTCTAAAATTCATCATCTTTCATTCCTTCCATTCCTTGTATCATGAATTCATTTCCGTACGGTAATAAGTTAGATGATCCGTTATCGGTGGACAATCTTCTTCAACTGGCGTGCACCGGCGACGAGCTTGCTATACGTGTGTTCGATGAGGCTAATAATCAACCACGCTCCAGGAAATACGTGCACCGGGAGAGAGAAGAGGCCGATGCACGGCTCGTCGCGGATTATTTCGCAAAAAATCCGCGATGGGGCCCGACTGTTTTCCGTCGGCGATTCCGCATGCGCAGGTCTTTGTTCGTGCGGATAGCATCAACGTTGGCAACGCGTGAAGAATTCTTCCAACAACATACGGACGGCGGTGGACGTTAAGGTCTCTCCGCGCTTCTGAAATGTACATCGACCATCCGACAATTGGCAACTGGTGGGTGTCCGGATCAATTCGATGAATACCTACACGTCGCCAAAACGACGGACCCGCGATGTTTGCAGAATTTCTGCAAAGGTGTTCAAAGTGCATTCGGCCCGGAATATCAGACGAGACTTACTGCCCAAGATTGCCACCAACTGCTGCGTATGCACGAGGCACGGCATGGTTTCCCTGGCATGCTCGGGAGCATCGACTGCAAGCATTGGCAGTGGAAGAATTATCTCACCGCATGGAGGGGCGCATATACAAGCGAGCACAAGGGTACCCATCCGACGATCATGCTCGAAGCAGTGGCTGACCAAAGACTTTGGATATGGCATGCTTTCTTTGGCGTCGCCGGCTCCAACAACGACATTAACGTGCTGAACCATTCCGACGTTTTCAACGATGTCTTCAATGGAAGGGCGTCGGCAATACAATTTGTCACCAACCATCTTCGATACGACATGGGATATTATCTGGCAGACGGGATCTACCCGAGATGGCCAACTTTCGTGAAGAGCATCACTTGTCCACCTATTCAAAACGAGCTCGTTTTCCCAAAAACAAGATGCGGAGCGTAAGGATGTGGAACGAGCTTTCGGTGTGCTTCAAGCGCGGTTCGCCATCGTCAAATATCCCGAGTGTTCGTGGTTCAAAGATATCTTAGCCGACATCATGTATACGTGCATTGTTTTGCACAATATGATCATCAAAGACGAAGGCAGGGACGCGATAAATTGGGAAGACGACGAAAGCGTCGGCACGTCGACCGCAAATGAAGCCCCAACTTAAGGTGCGCCTCAAGCATTTCGGGAATTCCAAGCGCGTCGTGAGACGGTCCGCGATAGAGAAATCCACGCCAAACTACAAGCAGATTTGATTGAACACATTTGGAGTCGCTTCGAACCACTCGACAATTGAATTAGTATTTAATTTATGGTATTTCCAACTTTCAATAATGTAATACTAGGATTTTAATTATGTATTTTTTATGTTTTCGGTAATGTAATATTAGGATTTTAATTAATGTATTTTTTGAATATCACAAATTTAATTTCCAATTTTCCTAATATTATTAATTTTGTGAAACGAAAATCAATTTAAATTTTTGATATTGAAAATGATATGAATTTATGAAATAATTTAAAAAATAAGAGATGAATAGTGTAAGAGAAAGTTAAGGCTCTGCCGCTGTTGCAGGGAGTAAAATTTTAAGGAAAAAGTTGTTGCGGGACCCATAAATAGTGTAAGGGAAATGATAAGGCTTGGACGCTGCTGTGGATGCTCTAATCATTTCCCTCACTTTTTATCTTCTTAGTTGCCATGGTGTATATATATATATATATATATACTTGAAAATCATTAAAATAAAAAAGGTTGGTGCTAGGAGATAGGGTTAGTAAGTATGTGAATTAGAATACTTTTAGGCTGCAATCATTAGACACTATCTTGTGTTAGTGTTAGTGTTGAACACTATATACTAGTGAGGATAAATATGAAGGGTTGTGGCCGATTATGTAATTTATTGGTAGAATAATTTCAATACAGTCTCCCCACTAGTTCTAATCAACGGCCTTAAATTTGGCTGTCGTTTATCATTTTGTTTACAACGAAATATCAATATTTATTTAGGATGCGCGATGAATATTATTTAAATATGTAGAGATCTGGAGAGAGTCATATAGAAAGAAAAAAAAATCACTCAAAATGACAAAAATTTAATATGCATCGTTAATATTGTATGATCTACGGTGGTAATTAAGAAAAATATTATTTTAATATATAAAAAAAACGTTATCATATTGTGAAATATCTATATATAGAAATATTATATGTATATATATAAATATTAATTCGTGTGAAACTTAATCCTGATCGCTATTTTCAATGTGTTCAGGATAAACCTCAATTTATGTATAATAGCCTAAAATTATACTTAAAAAGTTAGATATAACGTGTCAATCTAACATCACTTAATCAAGATTAATAGTGCATATTGGTTTTAATTGCTATGGTAGTAAGAAATTTCTACATGGTCGATTTAGGATTAAATTTTTCTCTAATTTTGCCTCCTTTTCCATGTTTTCTTATGATAAACTTTCAATCAAAAAGACTCATAGTGTAATGTGGCAAATAATTTATTGTTCATGTTGCAAACTTATTTCTAAATTATGAAGTGGAGTTTTTTTTTTCTGAGGACCTGAAGTGGAGTATTTAGCCACGTAAATTATTGGACTCTTGATTTAAGTAAAGTTAATTTGAGTAATTGTTCTTTTTAAGTAGGCTGGTGAGTTTTTAAAATGAAGGTAAATGTAATCTTAAAGACGCTTATCATACTAAAGCTGAATTAAATTGGTTAATAGAATAATTGATATCATCAATACAACGAGACAAAGGACAATTAATGATGCTTCAGCCCCTTTTCCCCAAACAAATGTTTAGGAAAAAAATAACATCTTCGAGTGCTCATTGAGTAAATTCATTATTATGTATTTTTCATTATCATTAATAGTGAGGCAAGTATTGTGTAAGGCTGTTTATAAATTAAATGATATATATGAGTGCAAATTCTACGAAAGACCCACTTTTCGCACTTGCATTTGACGAGTCCATCTTTTCTGATTTTCATCATTTCTTCCCTTTCCTTCCATCTTTGAAATTTTTATATTAGATTTGAAAATCAACTACGTACCATTCGTGAAAGGGGATTCAAATTCAAAATTTTACAGCCACAAGTTAAATAGTGCTAGGTGTTCGGATTTTGATTAAGTTTTTTTGTCAGATTGAATCGAATCGAATTTATGTTTACTTTTACAGAAAAATTTGAAACAAATCGAAATGTTTGAAAATTTTGAGCCAAATTATCCAAAGGTTTAGAATCAAAACCGAATCAAACAAGAAAATTAGAAAAAAAGACATGAAAAAATAGGAAAAAACGGAAGCCAAGCTATTTTTTATTATTATCTATTAATTTATTTTAAAATTAAATTAAATTATATAAATAAACAACATATACAAATTTGGATTAAGATTTTGTTCAACTTTGCAAATTTCAATTTGAACTAAATTAAATAATGTGACTTAAAAAGGAATATGAATCATATCAAACCAAAAAATCAAAAAAACTAAATTGAATTCAATATTTCAATTTAGTTCGATTTGTTTGGTTATTTGATTATTGGATATTCAGCTCTAGTTTACCTACATGGCCAATTAGAGTGTGTTTTCTTTGGTTGAACATTTATCATAAAAAATTGATGGATAAGAAAAAAAAATGAGAAAATTTAATCACGCCACTTTTTTTTTATCACATGAACTAGAGGGTAGAAAATATGAAAAAAATATTATAATATCAATACTCCATGATAATATATTATCATGGAATTTTAGTGAAAAAAGAGGGAAAGAGGGGTTGTCTGATTTTTTTTTTCCATAATGTCTCAGAAAAATTATCCACCTTAAAAATATATGAAAAGAGTAGAAAATAGTGAAATTTTACGTATTTCACCATTTTCCATACATAAGAATACATCCTTAAGCAAATCCTTAAGGGCCCGTTTGTTTCTCAGTAAAGTAATATTGTTGGATAATATGATTCTTGAGAATATGATCATATGAATCAAGGAAAATCCTATGAATCATATTCCTAATATATTACTTATCCTGTGTTTGAAAATATAAAGTAAAATTATTAAGATTATTAACTTATATTGATTAATTAAATTCAATTAACTAATAAACTTAATCATTAAAATAAGATTTTATTTAATTAAATTATTAATTAAGAATATAAAGAAGAAGAAGAAGAAGAAGAAGAAGAAGAAGAAGAAGAAGAAAGAAGAAGATACTACAGCATAAAGTATGATCTATAATTTTAAAAATTGCATAAAGATTTCCTTAATAAGTTATTATTTGAGAACAAAAATAATAATAATAATAATAATAATAAAGTATGATTTTAATTTTAAAAATTAAATTAAGATTTAATCAATTGAGAACAAATAATAATAAAAATAATAAAATTAATTATAATAATATTAATTATAATAATAACTATAATAATAAATATTATTATAATTATAGTTTGTATTTGAATAAAATAATAAAATAATATTAAATATCTAAATATGTAAGAATTTTGAAACTAGAAAAAAGGAATACCTAAAAAAAATTAGGTTATAAGAATCCTGTAAAGTTATACTACGTTCCTTGTTTTCAGGATTTTTATTACTCTCATGTTAGATAAAAATATCAAACAAACACAAACTTATAAAAATTAGATATCATCTTACTTTCCTAGGGCATAATCCTGTCAATCAAATTGGCCCTAAAAGGAAAATAAATTACTTGCGTGGGAATTTGATTTTATGTTCTTATCCTTATTTCGAACTGACATATATGAAGATAAATGTGAGTGTTATTTATGAACTTAGTTATAATCCTTATTTTATGTTAATGTTTAGGGAAATGATTTTTTGACATAATATCTCTATGCCATAATACTCTTATTTTTATTTTTCATAATTATATTTTATTTTTTGACTAATGTATCCTTATAATATT
>JAYDZE010328155.1:0-18154 GCA_034509125.1 Monilaria moniliformis | reverse complement strand
AAAACCGCCAAAAAACCGGCGGTTTGGAACCGGAACCGGAACCGGCGGTTTCCGGTTCCAAACCGAAACCGGCTAATTCCCTGGCGGTTCGGTTACGGTTCCGGATGCCTCGTAACCGGAACCGGCGGTTCCAAACCGGAACCGGCGGTTTCGGAACCGTGGGCATCCCTAGCAACGGTAGGTCAAGAAAGAGAGGACCGAAGAGGCGATAGGGTTTGAAAGAGGGAATCGATGTGGCGCTAGGGTTTCATTCCTTGAATGAGAATACAGAAAATGAGGTGGGTTTCGGTGAGATAAGAGTGTAGGGGGTAGGATAGATTTTATGTTTTGATTTTTTTTAATGTTTAATAATGGCATTTTTTTTTATTGGTAATATTAAGGGTATAAAATTTATCTAAAATTAGTAAAAATAGAGTAGAACTTCTATTGGAAGACAGCCAAAAATGGCAAATTAAAACTTCTATTCGGAGAGGATGGGAGTATTATAAAAATGGATTTACTCCATGAAAGTTTTTCATCTCTTTCATTGGTGAAACACATTTGCCTTCATTTTCTTTAATTTATATCTCTTTCGTCTCTATCTCAACGCAGGTACGAGAAATTTATGTTTTGTTTCAATTTTTATTTCTGTAACTGAAGATTTTAGATATGTAGTTGTAGCTTGCTCTATATTCAAACAGCAAATTCAAGGTTAGATTTCAGAGTGCTTTGGTAGTCTATCATTTTCTCCGTTACACCTCCAACAAAAAGGATTAATCTGTGAAACCAACATATATTCCCACAGATTTACTCTTGGAGTCCAAATCGATCAACATGCACAATTTCTTTTCTTTTTTATTTTGGGAAAAACTGTTGTAACCTAGAATCTGAATTGGGGTTCACAAAGGGAAGTCAAATATGGGGAAAAACGGTAAGGAATAAGGATGAACTTAGACAGCTCTAGGAGTGCACCGGCAATGGCGTGGCCACAGATAACAGGTCGCAATGAGAGAAGAAGCGCCAGTTGCAGACTCGAAAGACGGCGGTGGCGGTGGCGCTGTCGAGCGGCCGGCGTGAAGGGGGAGGAGGCAAGGAGCAAAGATGGCGCTTGTTTCGGCGGACGTTACGTGCTGAAGTGGAGTCAGAATAGTGGACAAACAGAAATTGGCGGGGTGAGAGAGGGAGAGAGTCCTGGGTTTTAATTTTATGGATGACACGTCAACCTACCTCAGAATTTCCACATTTAGAACTTAACATTCATAAAAAAATTACTACTTTTAGCCTACGGATTTTGTTTTATAGTATAAATTACAAAGTGGTATTCTCTTTTTAAATTCTCAATTTTATACTATGTTCTACACTTGTACAGTTGTACTACTAATGTCAAAAAGTTTATTCTCGTCAATCATTATAAGAAAGAAAATAACTTCATATTTTCCACATTAAATACTTATTTAAAAGTTAAATTTAGCACAATTAAGTTATAGTATGGTGGTTCCGGGACGAATGTAATACACGTGACGCAAGTTTGATTTTTTTTAACTGGTAAATAATAACAATATTTTCTGTTAATGAAGACCAATATTCTTGCATGCACATGTAACGTTTTTGTTTTTTGTTTTTTGTTTTTTTGCATCAACGTATGTCATGACTCGTATTTTTTTTATTACATGTTGTGCTTGAGCTTGAGTATCAATCAAGTCCCACATACACGAATGATGGGCTAATAGTAATAGTGTAGGATTCTATGATACTAAATTGATCATAGCCGATTTGTTTGTACTCGAATCAAGAATATTGATGTCATGATTGTATTTGAAGGATCATTCCTTGTGAGGATTAATGGAAACCAAAGCTGAGATCCATACTAGTTCGACAGAGAAAGGCTTGTTGCAAACCGCAGAATTGTACAAGGTCACTCATTCTCTTACAAAAATATTGTCTATTTTGTATTTGTTACCAGTAAAGTAATTACATTTTGTTTATTTAATTTCCAAAGTATATAATGGATACTAGTGTGTATCCACGAGAACACGAGTGTCTCAAGGAGCTCAGAGCTATCACATCCACTCATCCAAGGTAATGTCAGAACTAGTTGACATTGATTTCTTATATATGATCATTACTTGCTATGATGTTGTTGTAAATTATTTAATGAATATCATTTCTTCTTTTTCTTCAAAGGGCTTTTATGGGTACGGCGCCTGATGCGGGTCAGTTTGTGGCCTTGCTTCTAAAGGCAATCAACGCAAAAAAGACGATTGAAATTGGAGTGTTTACTGGATATTCCCTTCTGCTAACTGCCCTCACAATTCCAGATGATGGACAGGTTACGCTTGTTTTCTTCATTTTAATGTATTTCCTATTAATTTTACGAGATTATAAATGTGTGTGTAGATCACAGCAATAGACATGAATCGGACCTCATACGAGATGGGATTACCTATCATCGAGAAGGCAGGGGTGAAGCACAAGATCAATTTCATCGAGTCTGAGGCTCTTACGGCTCTTGATCAGTTACTCAATAATGTAAGAAAATAAGAAATGAAAATTTTCCCAAGAGACAATGGCAGTGTAGGTAATTTTATCACATGTTTTGGTTGCAGCCTAAGAATAAAGAGGCATTTGACTTCGCCTTTGTGGATGCTGATAAAGATAACTACGCAAATTATCATGAGAGAGTGTTGGAGCTTCTGAAACCGGGAGGTTTAGTTGTTTATGATAATACCCTTTGGGGAGGGACGGTTGCTGTGTCTGAGGGTTCCATTCCGAAGAGCCAGCTGGGTGCGAGGAATGCTTTGGTGGAGTTCAACAAGCGCATTGCAGCCGACACTAGACTGGAAATTTCCCAAGTCGCTCTTGGTGATGGGATCACTATCTGTCGCCGCCGGGGATAATAAATATATATGTATATATCATCTAAAACGTACCAGTGATATTTTCTTGATTCACGCTTCATTTTCAAACAGAATGATCTTCTTTTACACATCTGTGATATGGTTTTATTATGCAAAATAATACTTCTTTTATAATAATATTTTTTTTATAATACTTTGTTCAGAATTAACAAGAGTATTATATTATTTTATTATGCGTATAATATTGTTTTATCTCTGAGGATGAGGACGATGATTTGTTCCTGAGCGACATCAATTTCGTCAGGGCGTGGCTGCCCAAGGTTTGCCGGGATTTGAAGTCGGTTTCCATATTGGATTTTTGGGTGCAGCCCTGCTGAGGCGAACCGACGTGCTTTCCCTAAATTCTTCTTATTGTGAGCTGCACGTCTCATTTCTTGCTTATCTACTCTGTTTACCTGCGTGCTTTTGTTGTGGTTGTTGTTGTTGTTCATGCGTATATACTGCCTTGTATGATTCGTCCGTTTTAATGCATGTTAAGTTTATTCAATCACTCAAATTAAGCTCTAATTTTAATCTAAAGATATCAGATAGTGTGTGTTTTTCTCTGGCAGCACATGGAAAACACAAGGATAATGATCGATGGTTTTATGTGGGATTGAGTTACTTGATTGTTACTTCATTTATTAGTCAGTTTTTGTCTAATAAAGTTGGAAGTTTTTATGATTGATTCTCAAGAGCATGACTGTTGGATTTTCATGGTTAAAGCTGTAGAGTCTTGGTTCTTAGTATGAATTTATTTGAGTGTCTAAAGAGGATTGAGAATGATGATTGCTTATTTGTAAATAATTAGATGCTCACAGACAAATTGAAATCAGAACTTTTTTGGGGCTGTGCAGGTTGTGAACTTGTCGAGTTACAAGTTAAGAATGCGTGGCTATCTGTTGATGGCTTAACTCCTATGCCAAACCTCACAGTCTTGACACTTGAGTTCATTAGATTGGATGATGAGAACCTGGAAAAGGTGAATGATAGTTTCCCTTTGCTGAAAGTCCTCAATTTAATTGGTGTCGGAAGACTTGAGAACCCAAGGTCCATCTTATGCACCTTAGAACATGTCATTGGTCTGTGTCTAATGCTCAACCTCTATATCTATTATTGCACCTAGTCTTGTCGACCTCACTCTTAAATGCGTGAAGCCAAATCTCCTATTCGTTGAAACTCCGTTATTGTCCAGCTTGAATCTGTCTGTTGATAGCACTTGCAACTTGAAAGTGAAAGAATTCTCCCATTTGAATAGGCTTCAGGCCTCCGTAATCTCCTTGTTGCATTTCCTTTGAGCAGAGCTGTTGAGAATCTTAATGCTGTCTCAACAAAGTGGGAATCACCGGTCGCAGTTTCCAAGTCCATTCTTGAGTTATTGCTTCATGTGTTTCCTAATGTTAGCTTACTTTGAGTTGAAGAGTTTGGTCTGAGTTGGAAACATATCCAGGTCTGGAAGGCTTAGGGTCCAGGGCTGGGTTGAGATGAAGGGATTGAAAGAGATAACAGCTTATTTAACTGTAAAATAACATCGGCGTGACTTTGTCCACCATTTTCTCTTTTACTGGATAGCTGCTGATGGTAGGGACAGATATCCAGGAAAAGGCATTTTGATGAAGTTGATTGATTAGTTTGGTTGGGTGCTTCACCATAATCAGGGGATGCAAGTTTGCGATTAACCAGCCATTGGAGAAAGATAGGAAATATGCAAACCCTCTGCGAAATTCCCAGATAGCTTGAGATTCATGAGTGTTATTGAGAAAATGTAGATAGTAAATGTAAACACCGCTATATTCATTATTCTAAGACTGTACATAATTAGCCTAAAACTTTTTGAACATAAATAAAAATTAATCGGAATTTCATTAATCAAATAACGCATAATACAAAATATCATAATGCAAAATAATATAAACGCATAATGTATTTATAAATCAACTGCTTAGCATAAATATCCAAATAAAAAACCAATAATCTTGTAATATATACTCAAAAGCTAGGTATTTCCAATTCCCAAGAGTGATAATGCGTAGATCTCACATCAGCCAGAATAATAAGCAGCCTATTTCTGATAGGGTTAACTAACAAAAATCTATTTTTCTATTATAAAGATAAGAAAAATGGCTATTAACATTAATAATTCACAATCATTGAGTTTTTTAGTTGTCAATTGACATTATTTTTCCTACAATTTATAATTACGAAGTTTGTTAGCTGTAAATTGACCATATTTTGTCAACAATTCACTACCAAAATTTGTTTCTTAGTAACAAATTGACCATATTTTACCAACAATTCGTAACCACGAAATTTCTTAGTTATGCATTAGCCCTATTTTATTTACAATGCAGAATTACAGAGCTATTTAGTCGTGAATGTTATTTTGCTTGCAATTCACAACCATAAAACCTGATAATCATATATTAAAGCTAATTCATGTGAAATAATGGTAAAATAGTATTTCAAGCTAAAAATGATTTTTTTCCCTTTTCATCTTTGTGTTTTTTATAATAGCAAAACGAATATTTTGATGATTATTAACTTATTATAATATATAGCAGTAGAGCAAATTAAAGTCGATATAGATTTGTTTGCTCAAGGTCGAAGTTTACGTGCGGTGGCATGCTGAAGCTAAAAATTGCATAGATTATAGGGATAATTGCCATTTAAATCATAACTTTTCGTTGACTTTTGGTCAATCCCATAACTTTTGAAACTGGAACATAAAATCATAACTTTTCATATTTTCTCAATTATCCCACGGATCAAAATTTCGGTGAAATTGATGGTGACGTGTCGACCGGAATTCAACGAAAATTTATGATTTAAGTGACAATTATCTCAACGACATCGTTTTGGAGAACAGATGTTTTGTACACGTCAAAAATTCCGACTGAAGGCCGCCACCAATTTCACTAGAATTTTGATATGTGGGATAATTAAGAAAATGTCAAAAGTTGTGATTTTATGTTCCAGTTTCAAAAGTTATGGGATTAACCAAAAGTCAACCAAAAGTTATGATTTAAATGGCAATTATCCCTAAATTATATATATGAACTAATAAAATAAAACATTGGCAAATCACAAAAATATAATAAATACTTACTTTTAAAAAAAAGAAAGTAAAAGCTAATCGCCTCGACAATCATCACTATTATAGGCACTGATACAAATACATTCAATTACACTATTAGAAATGAAACGACAAGACAAAATTTCTCAAATCATGTAAAGCTTCTTCGCTGGAAAAGGGCTGTTTGAAATCCCAGCTGAGCTCTGTTGAAATGCCAAAGTGGCAAAACCGGATATCCTGTAAGAGAGTTAGGTTTAAAATCATCAATTATATATACATTGTAGGGGGTAATATATAAAATCTCACAGAAAAACTAAACGATATGTACCCCTTTTTTCTAGATCTTGTGAACACTGTATCCTACATCCTCGGATTTCAACTTTTCCTCCCAGCCCTCATATTCAGATCCACCAAACATCACCTGTTTAATCCCGACATAACTGTGCGTTCAAGTCGAACTGGTCAGAGACGAGTATAATATCATCGGCAGATGAAGCAATAGATCAGTAGTTTTCTGATGATACTCGTGGAGCAGACTGAAAATATTGTCCAAAAAGTAGTAAAATAGAAAAGTAGAAAAGAGAGAGATTTGTGTCTTACTCGGAGCTTATCTGTGTTAAAGCATTAATCAAAATATCCAAGAGTAAAGGTTCCACAGTGCCAATATCCACCCTGTCAGTAAATAAGCAAAAATACATTTTATTGGAACTATTCAGACACATTCCAACCCCTAAACAATTTATAAGATCAAATACTTTACCATATTCGAGCTAAGTTATGTTGGACCTCAAGGTCCCCTATATTGTAAAATGCGGTTGGAGTGACATTTGCTCCTTGAATAGCATCGTAACTCGGTCTCATGTCCAAAGGAGCTTGTGATAACTGTAACAAACGGAGCAAGAAATAAACTGATTATAGGAATAGGAATTTATGGTTCTGCACTTTTCCAATGTTTATTCAGGCTTGATGTAAAGAAATGCGTGTTGAAGGATCTTTACCTGCATATTCATAGAGTTGCATCCACCAAGCCGTCCAACAATGTGCCATGATCGAATGGTCTGAATACAAGTTCATTCAAGAATGAATAACTTAGATTAAGCACCTAAATTACAGGAATTGGGTGAAAGAAACTCACATCGCCGATCAATGAAACATCTTGCTCGAGTGGGGCATTGTAGAATTCCAACCATATATACGAATTTGAGAAATCAAATCTGGCAACATGATCCAGGAAATGGGTCACTTAACCAATGTACTTGAAAGGTGATCTTAGACTTTTCATGTATTGAAAACAAGAAGGCAGTTATGTGTCTTCCATGAAAAAGGAAATGAAATATTCAGAAAGCTAGTGACGAGTAAATCGAATCACTTTACATAAAATTTAGTACTTTGTTCTCCAGTACAACGTGACAACACAGCATACAAATACAGAAAACATAGAAAGGTAGTGCTATTACTTTTGGTGCAAGGGTTCTCAAACAACAACAAAATTATGCGCAGGGAGTAGCAAAGCATAGTATATATAATGTTCGAAAGACACCAGCATGGAAGACGTGATTTTTAGAAAACATGTGCCGTGTGTCCTAGCCTCCCATCCCCATCATACTCTTCCTGATATTCACTGGGATTAAAATATCTTGATGTGTGGCCCGAATGAGAAAATTAGTGTGTAAGTAATGCAACCCTATTTCCTACTAAATCAAAATTCAAAGTGTAGATAATGCAAACTAGCATAGGTCAAGCATTTCTAATGATATGGAACGAAATCTCCAAATAACATGGCCAGCAATCACCCGACAAGTTATGCATCTATAATGCTCAAAGCCAACAATCAAGCCAACTGAATCTGCAAAGAAGTACCTCAGATAAATCGAATCAGCTAAGTTTTGCCTTTATTTAAAGTCAATAGGAGATGACCTCTTCAAAATTTAGAACTTAATTAGGATGAATAAATGCCAGGAGCTTTTAATTTGGCTAGAAGTTCCTTAGTTAAAGCATGTTATCATCATAGTCTAACACTTGTAAGTTTGAAGAATGGGAAACAAAAGTCGAGTTTCAACAGTCTAGATAAACTTCGCCATATGAAATCTAAAGCGAAATTGCAAGCAAGCTCGTACACAATATAGAAAATTGTACTACACTATCTCCAAGCAATCTAAACCATATATGCATAAGCAGATTCCTTCAGTCATGACTCATGAGCACGCACCATACTTTATTGCATTCAAATTAGCGATACAAATGCAAGTCCACTTACTTGTTAAAATGCACCTTCATTGGGTTTGCTGAACCAGTTTTCGTGTGCAGTATCTTGTTCCTTTTCTTCCTCAACCTCTCCTCCATCTGTCCAAATCATACAATTACATACACATACATCTCCACTGAAAGGAAAACTAGAAGAAAAGTAATAGGAACAAAACGCATGAGCAATTTTTTACTGTGTGTAACAAACCATACACAAAGAAGCTATGCAGATGGTACTTTTCTTAATAAGTGAAACGCAATCAAATGAAACTTAGCATGAACCCTAAATCTTTTCCGAAATTTCGACGGAGAAAAATGACTCACTCACCTTGGACTTAGCTTTATCCGGGTCATCGAGACAGGAGCCCATAATCTCGGCAAACTCAGGATCTTTATCGTAATCATTCTCTTCACCTTGTCGACCCCCAAACCCGCCTCCAGCCCAAGAAACATCGATGGCATCATCAATTTCTTCATCATCTCGGCCACCAAAATCGTTCGTTTCCAGCTGGGAGTGAGGAGTCTTGGTCCTCAGCCGCGTGACAGGTGAGAATAGACCGGAATAAAAGCCGGAATGATGCGGCGGTTTGGCGCGTCGGAAGGGGCGGAATTTGGTTGGCGGAAGAGCGGTGAAACAGGGTTGGAGGATAAGCATGAGGATTATGTTGAAATTGAATGCGTTTGAGGGGTGGAGGAGATGGGTAGCTGCCACGAGTTCAGCGGAAGAATTGCAAGTTTATCAGTCGGCCACTGAGGGAGTGAAAAAGATATGCAGATTAAGTGTTTGTTTCAGTAATGAGCGACATCAGTATATACTGCCCGAACAAACAAAAATCTACAGCTATATATACTGATTCTTGTAATTTTTATTCTTGTAATTTGAATTTTTCCAATTCTTTCAACTTTATTTGAATAAAAATCCGAGAGTTAAGATATCTCAAAATTTATATCCATTTTGTTAGGCAACCGATTAATCTTGAATTTATATAAATAACAAACATCCCTACAAAAACGATATTGGGATAAATAGGATCATCACCCTAGTAAATAAGTGACAAAGCACATTGACCACTGCAATGGAGGGTAGGGGGAATTTGCACGTTTAAACTTAATATTTATATTTTATAAAAAGTTTAGCTGTATTCTTTTTTCCATTGCATGAATAATCTAATACGTTATTTCTCAATATTCTTAAATTATTAATATAATTTTGTGACATCTGCTCATTGTCTCGCCTGGGAATATTAGTGGATTTTGTTACTGTAATAATAATATGCCAAATATAATATAACCACTGGTATTCAAAAATGAAATTATAAGAGCATCACAACAGAGGTTGATTCCTTACATTATTTATGAGTCTCACATCTATTTTTCTTTTAAACTTTTAACACCCACAATAGAGGACATTAGTTTTGTCATTCTTTTAAATTTTTCATCTCTTATTTTATTAATTCTTTTTTATTTTCAAATAATTTACAATTACTAATATTAGAATATATATAAAAATTAAGTAATTAGAATACGAATTTGATTAAGATAAAAAAAAAATTACATAATTAAAATTCTAAAATTAAATTATCGAAAGCGGAAAAATTACATAATTTAAATTCTAAAATTACATTATTGAAAGCCAAAAATTATATAATTTAAAATTTGAGCCATTCATCAAATAGACCGAAGCGCATCCAGTTGTGTTTGATTAAATATGCTTAGAGTTGGTTGTGCGATTCTCTATCGCCCATCGACTCACAACGCGCTTGGAATATGTGAAATGTTGGGTGCACATTGAGATGATGCTTCTGTAGCGGTCGAGATGTCGATCGTGTCTTCGTCTTCCCAATTAGGCACTTCCTTGCCTTCGTCATCGATGATCATGTGATGCAATATAATACACGTGTACATGATGTCTGCTAGCACGTCCTTGTACCACATACGGCACAGACCTTTCGCGAATCGTGCTTGGAGAATGTTGAATGCTCGTTTAACGTCCTTTCGTACAACCTCATGTTTCTGGGCGAAATGAACTCTTTTTGGCCTAGTGGGACAAAAAAATGGTACACACGAAGGTCGGCATCTCAAATAGACGCCATCAGAGAGATAATAGCTCATTTTATAGCGACAACCATTGGCGGTGAATTGTATACCGTTCAACACATCATTGAAGATGTTGGAGTGATTCAGGACGTTGATGTCATTGTTAGAGCCGAAGACACTGAAATATGCATGTCAAATCCATAGTCGTTGGTCGGTCACTACTTCGAGCACGATCGTGGGATGAGCACCTTTGTGGCCGCTTGTATAGGCGCCCATTCATGCCACATGACAATTTATCCACTGTTAATGCAGTTGATGCTACCAAGCATTTCGAGGAATCCATGTTGTGCATTGGGTATATGGAACGGTTGTTGACATTCTTGGGATGTCGGCAATCTTAGATATTCCGCGCCGAATGCACTTCAAACCGCGAGGCAGAATCAGACCAAACATTCTCGCCCCGTCGAGTCAGCAGTGTGTAGATCGGCACATCAGCTAGTCGCAATTTGTCAGATGGTTGATGTGTGTTTCTGAAGTGTCAACAGCCCTTCACACTCAGTGCTGCCCAACCATTGTTAGAAAAACTCTTCACATGCCACCAACGTATTTGCTATGCGCATGAATAAATTTCTATGCATACGGAACTGTCGACGAAATACATTGGGCTTCCATCGCAAATTCTTCGAGAATAATCCGCGGCGAGACATGTGTTGACCTCTTCTCGTTCTCGGTGCACGTACATCCTCCACCAAGATTGATTGGCCTCCTCCATTTCATCCAAAGCACGAAAGACAAGCACCCCCCCACGTTGTGAGAGAGACGAAGAAGGTTGTCGGACGAATATGCATCATCGGGGACATTGTCGCGAGGATCCATATTTTAGAAAGGAATTTGAAAGATAAATTGATTGAATTCTAGAGAGAAATTTGAGAAGAAATGAATTTGTAGTGTATAAATGAGATGAAAAGATGGATAATATAATAGGAAAACTAATAAAAAAAATGAAGAAAGCCATTGGAATGGCTATAATAATAATAAAAAAATTATTTAAGGAATGGCTTTAATAATAAAAAATAATTTATTTAAAATACTAGCAGTTGGCTAGTTTAAATAATATATATATATATAGAAACATTTTGTAGATTAAAAACAAAATCGGTAAAAAAAAAACTCATTTACACGCCTAGCGCGTGCGTTTTACTCGTGCTCTGATTAGCCGAGAGACACGATCGCAATGCTAGCACGCGCGCGCGGCATTTTTGGCCAAATAGCCACGGCCGAGGCTTGAGCCTCCAGCTCTCCCCTTTGCAATAGAGGAAAGCGGACGCTGTTGTGAATGCTCTTATTCCTATACAAATTATAAAAAGGGCAACGAGGTTGAATAGCATGGCCAGTTCTTAGAAGATATAAGGAGTGGGTACAAGCAGTGTCTATATATGACATCCCAAAAAACAACTACTCACTTGAATTCTAATGATCAATTACCACCTATGCTATCCAAATGGTTAAAAGTATAGCAAGTCATTGAGATAAATGAGATCCCCATCAATATAAATATATTGGAGATAATTGAACTGCCAACTTGGCATTTTGATCATAATCAAAATTGAGATATGTAGGCTATCATATACTTCATCTCAAAATCATATACTACACAGCTCAAACATGCACGGATCTCAAATAGAAAACAAAGGCCCTCTTGTATAAGCAATAACTTGTTATCCATGGAATCCATGGATCAAGCACAAGGCGAGAACTGTGGCAAGCCCTGTACTGTACATAGGAGATCCCCATGAAATGAATGTCAATATAAATATACTGGAGATAATTGAACTGCCAACTTTGTATTTTGATCATAAGCAAAATTGAGATGTGTACAATATCAAATCATCTAGCAGTGTAGGCCACTATATACTTCATCTCAAAATCATATACTACACAGCTCAAACAAGCATGGATCACAAATAGAAAACAAAGGCCCTCTTGTAAACGCAATAACTTGCTTATCCATGGATCAAGCACAAGCGAGAACTGTGGCAAGCCCTATACTGTACATAAGAGATCGCCATGAAATGAATGTCAATATAAATATAGTGGAGATAATTGAACTGCCAACTCAGTATTTTGATCATAAGCAACACTGAGATATGTACAATATCAAATTATCTAGCAATATAGGCCATTATATACTTCATCTCAAAATCATATACTACACAGCTCAAACAAGCATGGATCTAAAATAGAAAACAAAGGCCCTCTTGTATAAGCAATAACTTGCTTATCCATGGATCAAGCACAAGGCGAGAACTGTGGCAAACCCTGTACTGTACATAGGAGATCCTTCTGTAGGTAGAGCAAAAAAAATTAGTAAGCCTTGTAAGCATACATATATCCACGAAGTTTCCTGACTTCTTCAGATGACCCATTGAGTATATTATCCACATATAGGCATACTCCAGCTCCACTGAAAGTGTTTAGAGTGATGCTTTCAGTTAGCAAAAACGTAAGCATCTTTATTATGAAAAAATTGGAAACTGTGAATTAGTGTCTACCACAATGGCGCCAAAGGAACCCACATGATTTCCCATCTGAACTTTGCCAACCTGCATGAGAGACATAAATTGGACATGGGAAATTGAAATCATACACAGAAAAAGGATTCTTTAACATGTTCTTTATTTTTACGACCAAGTCATTTTAAGTTCTCATTCACTAGCATATTAACAAAATCTTGAAGTCTTGACCCAACGCCAATTCATAAAAGAAATGGATAGATTAATAATAGATTAGCTTGGGAGAAGTGTGTTGGTTTATAGCTATTCAAAATTAAATTTAAGCCAAATATAATCAATATACACTTCAAGCAATAATAATTATAGTAGATTAATTCCAGAATTCCTCATCCAAAAATGAGTCAAATATATAGCAAAAGGAATTTACAACACATATTAACAGCTCACCTAAGCATGTGGTGCAACCAGAAGGTTGCCAATAATGTACCAGGGAGAAAAGAGTACCAAAGCCAGAGGTGATGGCGCTTTGAGTTATGCATAAGGCCAGTGATGATCATCAAACATATGAAAACAGCTACCAGCTCTGGAACATAGTTTCAATCAAAATAGAGTGATGTAAGATCACAAATTCTTATTATACAAAATATAAGTTGGAAGAAAAGATCAATTTCATTTGATAACTTTATGTCCAATGGTTGTAAGGTGTTGTGAATAAAAAAAGTACTCTCCAACTTGTAACTTATCAGTGTAGAAGTAACCTTCCACATATAAGTGTTTTGGTAAATCAATGACCATTTGGTGGGCCTCAAGAAACCACTAAAAGTAGGACAAGAACAGCTAAAAGCTTGCACAGTTCCCAAGTTAAGGGTCGAATAACAATATACAAATTCATAAACCCAAATCATTTACCCATCCTTTATGAGTATCCATCCAATCATGAAAAGAGCTCAATAGTGACAAACTAGATGAAATAACATGTTTATCAAGGATATAAAAAAGAGCAGCCAGAGAGCAAATAGAGAAGATGAGAAGGCGAACCTGCAGCTACAATGCTCCCTGAGTCAATCTCATACATGAAGTAAGCATGATACTGCTGCAAATGAGAAAAATAAAAAACATGAAAAAATATCAACATGAGGAATAAACCCCTAATTCACTATTAGTTTAGCTTAATATCTTCAAGAATTTTGCAGTGCTCATCCAGAAATGGGACAGTATCACCAATCACTGTAGGATTAATCACATACTGCTATAAATGGGACCAACTTGCTGTAACGATTGGCTCAACCCATCTACTTGCAGGTATTTCATTCATATGATACAAAATGTAATGCCAGTGTAAGTGTCGTAAGAGAAACCATACACTATCTACAAGAGTCAATGATCAGCCCCACGAAGATTTTAAGAAGTACGACGTCTCATATTTACTGAAATAAAATTGAATAATACCCAAAGGCCCCCATACTTTGAACAAAATCAACTGAAAAGTACAAATTAACATTATTCTCCCTAAAAGCTTCAAATCAATTTAATTGATCGTTAAAGTATAGCAAATAAAATATATTTTCCAAGTTTCCTTAGTGTTGTTTAAATCATGTCTGGCAGGAATCCTCTTTGCAATGGAAAGCACATAGATTCTTATTCCAATTATGAAGGATGTAGCTTATATCTTTTTACTTTGTGCAGCCTCCTCATTGTCATCATTATATTAGTAGAGCAAAAAAACTATCAGATTACTGAATGCCATTTTGATGAACATTTACATACAATAGTAAGATGTAAAAGGATTAGATAAATAAAGATGGTGACGGTGTGAGATCAAATGATAGGAAACATACCAAATCCCATGGAGAAAAGGCTTGTTGATACATTGAATAAACCAGGAAAATCATATAACAGAAAACCAGTCCGGAGAACACACTCTACAGGGAAAAATAGACAATTAATTAAACCTTCATCAGAGAAAATTATAGCGTCAATGAGAAGACATTAATAGAAAAAACAAAAACACCACAAACACGCACGCGCAGACACACATACACACACAATTAAGAATAAGGTTGTTTTAGGCCAATTGAGAATACTGTTATGTGCAAAAGATTTTAGGCACAAACCCTCCACAGAAGAGACTGTTGAGCGTGAATCTTCTCCAGGGACCGGACTAATTCCTCTTGCTCTGCATACACATATACACACATACGCCATTCATCAATCTAAGTAACTTAAAACAAATTGTTTCTATTTCACTCATAGACTCAAATTCAAATTCGAAATAAAATGAAAAAAGAAACTGCAACCAGAAAATCACCTTGGATGTCAATCGGACGGGAGTCGTCCCGAGTTGGAAGAGAGTAGTCGTCGTCGCCATCCACATCCCCCGCCGATTTTCTCAATTTTCTCGTGAGCTTCTGCATCATTCTTGTGAATTACTTCTTTTTCCTGATAGTGGAATATATAATTTCTTAATTTGGTTTGAAAAATTCTCTGACTCGGACTCAATCTCAACAGAGGCGTATGCCAGGTAGATCTCAACAATTCTGCTCCAATTTCTGGTTTTCCTTTCCGGGTTATGATTTTGATACATAATATCTTTGTCATAATTGGGCTTAATTAGTAATTTTGTATTATTTTATATTTTTGTGTAATTTTAAAATTTATGGTATTTTGTATATAGACCTTATTACCCTCTATGAATTTACATATTTGCATGAATATAAAAAAATAAAATTTTAATTATATTATAGAAAATTTTAAATAAATTCAAAAAAATTACAATTAGGGAGATAAATATGTATTTTTTGGATAAGGATATTGATTAAGTTTGAATTCCATAATTTTAAGAATTGATTGTTATTATTAATTGATTTATTCTATCCAAAATATTATAAGGATACATTAGTCAAAAAATAAAATATAATTATGAAAAATAGAAATAGGGGTATTATGGCATAGATACATTATGTCAAAAAATCATTTTCCTTTCCTGAATTAGTTTGTTTGAATTTGTGAAAATAATTAATTTATTAAATGTGAATTGAGTTATATTGTAATAAAAATTCTCTGTTTATTAACTTGGTAAATGATGAATATCTTACTCGGACGTGTGAAAGAGGTATTTTCTTTGTGTGGACAATGTTATACCGAAAAATGTTATGGTGAATGTTTTATATTAGTACCATTTGTGAGTACTATTTTCGTTTAATATATGTTAATATCATTTTGTTGTTTACATATTTAATTTGATTGTAATATTTTTAAAATTATTATCAATGTCATTAATTATATAAATAATGTAAAAATCAAAGTTCGATTTCTTCATTTTCACAATATCATTAGACAAAAGAACAAATTGAACTTTGACTTTTATGTGATTTGTAAAATTAATAATCTTAGTAAATTAAATAATCTTAATAATAATTTACTAAGATGAAGACCAAACTAAATGTATAACAAAAATACTCTAACATGACTATATTAAAGCGATGCTCACATAAATTATGTATCATAACATTCCTCCAATATTATATCTCACATAAGAATTTGAGATTTCAAATATTATTTACGCACATATTAGTTAATCTCAATAGGGATTAGGGACTACAACACATTGTATTTTTACTTCATCATTTTCTAGAACATTCTCACTTCGTAAATTTTGAAATACTTATCTGTGCACAACATTTTAGATAGCAGTTGAATTCTCCCATAATTATAAAATACATCATAATACGATAATACAAAAGCAACTTACCATAAATGTCTACTTGTCCCGTTTTTAAAAATTAGTTTAAATAAAAAACAAATAAATAATATCATTTTCATAATTTGTATTCATCAAATAGATATTTGGAAGCATTTACTTTAAATGCTATTATTATCGCCAATTACACTATATTTTATTTATGGAAGCCAAAAGCCAATTTCATTTTCCATCTGTAAAATTTTAAATTATATATCAAATGGAGAATTCATTTGTAGATTCTAGATTCAACTAATCTTTTCAAAGTTTGATGAACTAAAGTTGCTATTCAGTCTCAAAGATGTTTTGCTGATATTGTACATGGATTGCTTTTTTCTCTTTGAATTTTGCTGGAGGCTTGAATTTGGATTCTGTTTTGTGATTGAAACAATTGTATTTATCATTTGGAAATATTTGTCATCATGCTATTAGATTTTATCCCTATACTAATGTGTGATTGTCGATATTTTCTCCATACAAAAAGAAAAACTAATAAAAGGTAGAAAAGGAAAAAAAAATAAATCCTCTCTGAACTCTCAAGAGCATATAAATATCACTTTAAATCCTATAATTATTTTTACATTATTAATTATATTATGAACTAATAAAAATATTTTTTTTACACCATGAACTATCGATTTTGTGTTAATTACGTTGATTGTCACGGTGTATGTCATGAAAATTTTATTAAAAATGATAAATATAACTTCAAACCTTATATCTCGAACTATCAAAATATTTTTTTTACCATGAACAGTCAATTTTATATTAATTGCATCTCACACCCATTTTCGGGCTCTGGAAATTGACTCGTATGCTGGATTACCACAATGTAATTAACAGTGGTTTAAAAAAAAACTTACATGCAAAAACGATGTTATTTTTGCCATGTAAGTTTATTTAAAAAGAACTACACCATGGGAACAAAATCTATCCTTAATCATACCTATTTGCCAAAATTTTGTTCTCTTCTCTTCAATTTCTGGCAAAAGGATATGTTTGGAGATATATTTTTGTTCCCAACGTCATCACTTCCATGAATAATAATACCTGCTGGAAATAGAGCATATTCTCAAATAGGTCAATTCACCAGAATTGAGCAAATCGACCAAACTTATGGCGATTTTGGTTTTCTGGAGAACGGATCTATTTGATGATAGGCTCTGTTTTTCATAGTGGATTATTTATATTAAAAAAAAAACACATAATAAAAACACTATCTTTTTTCCATGTAATTTTTCTAAAATTTCTTAAATACATTGTGGCAATCGTGTCACGTCAATTTTCAGAGTCTGAAAATGAACATGGGGTACAATTGATACAAAATTCATAGTTTGTGGTTCAAAAAATATTTTGATAATTCAAGATATAATTGATAATTTAGAATTAGTTGAGAGTTCAAACTGACATCTATCATTTTTATAAAACTTACGTGGCATACACCATGGCAATCTGACGAGCCACATCAGTTTTCGGTACAGAAAAATGGACGTACGATACAATTGATCCAGAACCAATAGATCATGATTAGATAATGATCGATCTTATTTTCGGAAGTGTAATTAACTTAAACACGAGCAGAAATTTAGAGGTACGAACACAAGGATTTAACGTGGTTCGATCGTTAATACGATCTACGTCCACGGCTCAAAGCGTAAGAATTTATTTGTAA
>JAYDZE010328044.1:0-18159 GCA_034509125.1 Monilaria moniliformis | reverse complement strand
GCAAATGAGCCGAACAATGATTCGAATTTAAATTTGGATTTCGACAATTTGCATGAAGATGATACACATGATTCACATGACGAGATGATACGAAAATGTATTTAACAAACCAATTATAGATTAGTTTATATGTTTTTTGTTGTGTTTGTTGTTGTTTATATATTTTTTCATAAATTTACAAGTTCCACCAATAATATTAATGATCCCCACAAATTTTTATTTCTTTACTCAATATAATGTTAACAGTGAGTGCATGGTTTGTGTTCTAATTTTCAAACACACTAGATAAATTACATCATGTTAACTTGATACTAAATTTGCTCTCTAAAGAAGACATGTCCCTTGTTTTTCTTTTTTCTTTTGGTATGTATTGTTGTACCCTTGTGCATTAATACCATGCAAGAAAATATTTTTTAAATAAATTCACACGTTCCATTCCATTGCATGCGATGTTTGACTCTTTGGAAAAAAATCTATAGCTTATAAAATCTAATTCTTTCGTATCGATTACGTTGCATGTAGATGACACGCACGACTCAGATGAAGATACATTTGATAAGCTACTTCGAGAAGATCCTAAATTGGGCATGGTGTTCGATTCTGCAACAAGACTTTATGAGGCGTACAATTCATTTGCAAAAAAACAAGGTTTTTGTGTGATTTCTAGAAGTAATTCAACTAAGTATATTGTGATGTTATGTGATCGGGCTGGAAAATTGGATTGTAAGAAACATACAAAAAAAATAGGTTGTCGGGAGCACATCAATGCTACCAGACATGATTCTGGTAAGTGTGTGGTGACTACTGTTCACCTAGACCATAATCATGAATTGGATCCAAATATGTCTGCTTTAATTACAGGTCATAGAAGTTTGTCTATGAGGGTGAAGAGACAATTAGAAGCTAATGACATTGCAGGCATATGAGTTTGCAAAAATGTAAAGTTGGTTGAAGTCCAATCCGACGGTCCAGAAAATTTAGGAGCTACTTCAAGGGATTGTAGGAAATATATCAATGAGAGGAAAAGATTGAGACTCGGTGAAGGAGATGCAAACACCATCCATAAGCTCTTTAGTACGTTACAAATAAGGGATCCAATATTTTTTTCATTTGATGGATATTGATGATGATTTGAGGCTCCGAAATGTGATGTGGATCCATCCTTGTAGCATAGCTACTTATCATGATTTCCACGATGTTGTTAGCTTCGATACTACATATCTGATTAACCAATATCAGATGCCTTTGGCGACTGTAGTCGGTGTTAATCATCATTATCAGTCTATTCTGCTAGGATGCGCGTTGTTGACACATGAAAATGTAGATTCCTTTAAGCGGTTCTTCTGTAATTGGGTGGAGGCAATGGGGGGTTCATCCTACTGCAATTTTGACAAATCAATGCAAGTGTATCAGAATTGTCGTGAGAGAAATTTTGCCTAATATTGTCCACCGTTTGTGCTTATGGCATATTTGTCAAAAGATTCCTCAAAAGTTGAAAAATGTTGTTGACTATAAAAGATGCTCAAAGAAATTCTACTCCATGATTTATAACAGTCTTAGCATTGTACAATTTGAAGAAAGGTGGACTGAATTCCTCTCATGACATGGTCTACAAACTAATAGGTGGCTTAAGGATCTCTATGAAGAACGGGAGAATTGGGTCCCTATTTACTTGAATCATTAATTTTGGGTCGGTATGGTGTCAACTCAACGAAGCGAGTCACTGCATGTTTTTTTTGATAGTTATGTGAATTGCAGAAGTATTTTGAAGACGTTTGTGGAACAGTATGAGATTGTTGTTAATGATAAAATAAGAAAGGAGATGGAAGCTGATTTTCAATCAAAAAATTGGAGATCGAATCACGTTTCGAAGTATAGGTGGGAAGGCCAATTTGCAAATGCTTACACGTTGAATGCATACAAGCTATTCCAAGCTGAAATTAACAAGATTTGTAATTGCAATGTTAAAGAGGTTGCTTGTATCGGAGAAGACGATATAGGTGGTATTGAGAGATTTGAGGTATTGGAAATATTCATTGCGTGTAATGAATATCATAGGCAAATTACGTTCATTGTGGATTAGAGGCCAATTGGGGAATATATCTCTTGCAACTGCCGCAAGTTTGAATTAAAAGGTATTTAATGTGTTCATGTATTGAAGGTTTTAGTTTACAAAGATGTTCAACATGTGAATGAAAGACACATACTGCGAAGATGGAGAAAGGATGTTTATAGGCCGCATTCTAATATCGTATTTGCGGGTGGATATCCTCACATGACAGCGGAGTACAAAGCAATTCAAGAAATGGAGCAAGATTTTCAACAGTGCGTAGATTTGGCATGCGGTTCCGAATAAAAAATGGAATCTTCGAAGAAGAAGGGTCGGGAGACGAAGCATGTAATCATGAACTGGAGTACTCTTGCTACTAGAGCTTCTGTCTCTAGTCGAACCGAAGAAGGAATAAGCCCCGATATTCTAATTGGCGACCCGAATGTTAGTCGTACAAAAGGCAGACCAAAGCAAAAACGACTCAAAAGTGTTGTTGAATAGAATCGATCTCATGGCAAATCTCGCACACCACCTGCTTGAAGAAATACTCTGTTTTGCTGCCAATTCCAGTCACATTTTTTTGTGACAAGAAAATACTCAATTTTATTGTTATGACTATTTTATAATTGTTGAAGTCGTCATTTTTTATTCGTGTCAACTTTCTCCAACCATATCATGCTTAGAATTTTTTGTACGTGGAGTTTTATATTTATTTATTTTTTTATAAAGCCGTCATTTTCTAATCGTAGGGCATTTTGTTGCAGTTGAAAAATAAAAAATCGTGTTAGTTATTTGTCTTGACAATATACAGAGGCATTGATAATATACGAATGCATCTTGTGTGTCTCTTATTATAATGTATACGTAGACGTGTAAGTTGGCATTTTTTTGTTCTCTGCTCGGGATGGGATTTTCATGATTGCATAACAAATGTGGATCACGAGAGATTGACTTAGCGTACAATCATTTCTAGACAAAACGCGAAGCATTAACTCTCCGTACATTGCTGCCCATTTTCCAGTGACCAGAAATTGGTTGGGATTTATACATATTGCCTATGAGAATTCTGCTCTACACACTTTTGTACTCCATTTCCCTGGACAATTAGGTTTAACAAATGCCAAAAAGCTCTGCTGGAAAGAAAATTAAACGAAATGCTTGTTTAGAACACAAGGTCTTGATTTTATTAGCTCCATGTAATTCCGAAAGGAATAAGGTTAGGAATACTTAAGGTAAACCAATTAAAGTGCACGTCAGATGCTATATTGTCCTATTTGGATGCATTATTAATTTCTTTTATTATTATTATTATTATTTTACCTCCAATTCAATGAATTCAAAATCACTAAACCGGATGAAATTATAATGATACGAGATGTGCCTTGATTTTTTTATAAGAGTTTTATTAGTGTTTTTAAAATAAGTTCAAATTCCAAATTTAATTATTTCATATTAGTTAACTATTTTAGGTATGTTTAAATTCAAAAAATATTATTTTATGTAAATGTTTTTAAAAGTTAATCTCAATATATCTTACCAAAAATATCTATGTCGATAAAGAATTTTATACTATTCAAATCGATAGCATATCACAACCAATAAGTTATAGGACCATACCAAAATATTTTCGAAATTGATTCATATCATAGTAGATTTATTCATCTAGATTATGGGTTAATTAAAGTTTAATTGTGGAGAGATTTTTAAATCTTAATTAAAAATCCTCATCAAATATAACTTGCGTTGAATAATCTTAGATAACATCCTCACGACTAATAAAAATTAGAAACTCACCTAATTGATTCATTTGGATCTAATTAGGAAACCAATATTCTAAAGAATAATTTTTTTGTAAACATAGCAAATTCTAATTGATCTTTCCTTATCTTAAAAAAATCTAACAACTATATATATGACACATTAATATTCAATTTTCTTGCACACATTTATTTTTCTCACTCACATTCATTTTGTGAACTTTTTCTGAAACTCAAAATGTCACCCAAAACACTAGGGGTGAGCAAAATATCCGAAATCCGAATATCTCATCTGAACCAAACCGAAATTAAAAATTTGGTTCGGATTTTTCAGATTTTCGGTTCGGTTCGGATTACATTTTTGGCAAATTTCGGATTTTCGGATCGGATCGGATCGGATATATTAAAAATTGAATAAATCCAAAATCCAAAATATATATTTAAGTAATATATATATATATATATATATATATATATATATTCTAATTAAAACCTTCAATTTACACTCTTATTACATAAATATTGAAACTTGATATTTTATGTACTACCAACCTTATGGAATTAATTTAGAAAAATTATTTTATAATTTTTAGATATTTTAGATTTTCGAATTTTGGATTTTCGGATTTTTGTTATGTTTTTTGGATTTTTTATGCAATATCGGATTTTCGGTTCGGATCGGATTTGGAAGTTTGGATTTTGGATTTTCGGATAATTCGGTTTGGTTAGAAAATTTTGGCTTTTCAGATCGGTTCGGATTAGACAAAAATCCGAACCGAAATCCGAATGCTCACCCCCTACATGAGATACACACCACAATCATTTTTGTTCATGTCGATCTCCAGGACATACGAAGTACACGGACCGTGGCTTTCTTCATCGACGACGAAATTTTCTTTGAATTATGTTTAGCGAGATGCGCGCAAAACAATTCTGTCTGCAACAAGAAAACAAAAGCATCTTATGTATACATTCATATCATCATACAAGATATGAAATATCATTGTAACATGAAAGACAACATATAATTATGATATGCAAAGTCATCAGAAACAAGATACGTACCAAAGTCGATGGGACGTCGTCGTATGTTTCTTTCAGTGGAACATCATCTCCTGCATCTGAATTGTCTATTATATCGATGACACTCATTTTAAAATTAAATACAACCAGACAGTAGTGATCTGTCGCACAGATTGGGAAGAAGACCTACATGGTATGAATTGTTATTATAATACATAAGTCAATGTTTAATTTTTTTTATTAAATGTTAGTTTGTTCAAGTCGTCTGTTTACCATGTTGTAGTTACTCTATTTGAATCCAATAACAGATTGCACCTCAGCAGATATGCTATTTGATAATTCAGTCTCATCTCTCTTTTTGTCCCATGATTTTGGACGACGGACAACCGTGTAGCTCTGAAACAATTTTAACCATTTAGTATGTCAATCATATGTATTAAGTAATGAATTATGTAATATTAAAATTCTCACGCTGGGGTATGTGGTGATGAACAGTCTTGATGCTGATGAGTTTGATCTCAGTTCATCGTTCCGATTCATGGCTGAACTCCACGCATTGATAACTCCGACAGAAATGTGTACATGTGGCTCAAGAGTCAAAAATTCTGACTTTGGCACTGAGACAACATTGTCGTCGTATATTATCTTGTTTCTACATAAATTTATTAACAACATTATGACATAACATTAAAAAAATAATCTCATTTATGACATAATGATACAAATAAATATATATAATGATATGTAACTACCCAATCTAATGATACAAATCATCAAATATAATGTGATTTTAAAAAAATGAAGATGATGTTTTACTGATTTATTCCCTTCGTGGTCAGGATCTAGTGGTAATTTTTTTTTCTCACAAATGGTAAGTCTGTACATGACATTGACAGCTCGCTCACTGTATGGTGAACGCAGTAAACGAGAGGATCTCATCTTTGATTTTGCTAGCAATCCCTCTTTACCTCTGTTTGCCTGCACAATTTAGATACTGAGTTAGTAATAAATTCAGATCTTGAAATCATTTAAATGTAGTTTTCAAAATTTTAGCAGACTTGATTAGCATCGTAAACAACAATTGCTTTTGAGTTTATGTCTTCTTTTACAATGCCCTGTGTCAAATTTAATTTATTAGAAATCATATTTGTATATAATAATCTTTTTTTAACAATTTGAACCTCATTCGCTTCAACCGCATGTATTTCAGACTCATTCACTTCATCATCTTCTTGGAGCTGCACAAAATCCTGCAGTTGGATTACAAAGTTTCAACGTAAATTATGTAACTTAATATATTTATATTTATTAATTTTTGATATACAATTGTATATTTACGACCTAAATTGCAGACTTTACTATTGATTCAACATCTATACCAACGTCTGCAGCAGCATCACTTTCCAATATTTTGTTTTTACTTCAAAGTTGATAATTCAATGTCAGGCTGAAGGACAACATAAAATCCTTGTATTAATATTTCATGTAATAATTTAACATGTATAGAAACTAATGAATGAATGGATATAAATTGTTACCTCAGTACGAGCCTCTTTATCTGTATGTTGGCCTTGCATGTCATCTGCAACTGTATCCTTACGCTGAAACTGTATGAAAATGCAAATTACATGCATGTGTTTATATGCATCACATTTAACAAAATATGTCACTTGATACCATATTAGATATCATAGCATACCAACATCTACATTGTTACAAGGTTGTATGATTGATTCATGTTGAACATTGAATTTTTTTTCTGTCTGTGACTGACCATCTTCAGTTATCGTATCCAAGCACACATCATGATTCATGTCATCAAACTGTGACACAGTAAAAACACTTAACACATATTGACGAACTTTGTGAAAATTATCAAAATGAATGACAACATAAATTTTGGCATTAACACGTCATGTAATAATATAAAATGTATTAAAAATGAAATAAGGAATTAAAATTTTTACTTCAGTATGAGCCTGTTTTCTGTTGGTTGGTCTTGAATGCCATGTGCGACTGTATCACTACTACCAAGCTGTAGGAAAATTAAAATCAAATAAAAGTATATAAAGTCATCACATACAATATGGTATGTCATTATATATGCAATTAGATATCTTCATAAACAAACCTCTGCAGTGTTACACGGCTGTGCGACTGATTCAAGTCCAACATTGTCTTTTTTTAGTGTCAGCGCCTGAGCCTCTTCAAGTATTGTATCGAAGCCCTCACCGTGATCCATACCATCAAACTGCCACATAGTAACAACAGTTAACACATATGTAGACATCTCTTACCTAATCAAACAACATTCTCCTTTTTCCAAGGCTCAACCGTCGATTCATGTTCAACATTGTCTTTTGTTGCTGCCCGTAGTTCTGCATCTTCAGGTATTGTTTCCAAGTTCACACCGTCATTCAAGTCATTGAGCTGTATCATCATAAAATACACATAAAATTAAAACATATAGCAAGGCACTATATCATCATTTCATTAACACTATATCTTCATATCTCAAGACTAAATGCATTATATGTACTTATGGTAATCTTCAATGTTTAGTATGAAGTCACAAAATCATCTCCAAGTCCAAGGCTGAAGTTTGGATATTCTGTCTTGTTGTTAATCTCCATCCTATCTTCTACCACTTTCAGTATTGCTTACATTTCCTCAATCCAAGTCGGATTATCAAATTCTTCGTCCGTCATAGCTTGAGTCAAGTTGGCTACGACATCCTGCTGACTTTCATGATGCAGTTGAGTGAGACCCATGATGTTGCGTGCAGCGTCGGATGCTATTTTGAAGTAATCCATACTACGAATATGTGGTGGGGTCTCCTTCATTCTCATCAGTAAAGCCGACATTGAATCGGCCACGCCCTTTGCAGCCGTCATCAAGTTGTTCATTGACTGTTCTGCCTCTTTCTTAGCAGCATCAGAATCCTCTTTGCTCATCCCTCCACTACCAATATTCTGTTCAGCGTCTCCATGTACGCCCCTTTCTTTAACTACTGGCAATGTCCTCTCGTCGATTCTTGACTCAACAGAACCCTTCCCAAATTATCCGCATTTAAGTTCCTCTGCTTGTCTTTTTTTGAGCATCTCTCCAGTCCAGCCTCTAACAGTAGGATAACAGTGTGGTACAGTTCTTCGACAATGGATTACACGATCCACGTAAAAAGCCTTGCATATTAACAAAACATATGATCTTATTTAGATCTATGTTGTGACTATATCATCTCACAAAACAAATCATGTCTTGTTATATTATCAAAAATATCATCACATCTTTTATCACCCTAAATGTTTAATATACGTTATGGAATAAATAAAATTAATAACTAACCACGAGAAATGCAGCTGGTCCTGTGAAGACTGCCCACTGTTTATGCTTCCAATAGGAATGAGTCTGAATCAGTATAGACAGGAGGTAGGCGCACCAATTGTAATTCCTAACGTTCGTAACATTGTGGATGAAATTCAATATTTTTGGCTTCACATATCCATCTGCCATTCCTTGTATTAAAGCATGCTCTATCAGTATGAGAAATAATTTCTTGAACCATTCGCCCCCATCCTTATCCTTCTCCATTTTATTTTGTACGTGATTGATAAGCATGTTGTACCTGCCCTTTCCAGTCCATTCGAAAATTTCATCCAGCAAACGCATGTTGTTCTGTCGTGTCTTCCTCTCTATCATCATTTCACCTCTAAGGAATCCAAATGTCAAATGGTGGTCCTCTTCACTGATGTGCAATCTTTTGGAGTCTGACAGTTCGATGCTGCACATAACTGGCTTGAAGTTTGATAGTAGCCAGTAAGCGATGCGTCCTGGAACGTCAGTCATTGAAAAATGAACTAAACTTTCAAAACCCATTTCATGCACGACAGCAAGCTATTTTTCGTTCAGACCTTTAATTATCTCTACAAAGAATTCCGGAGTCCTCATAACAAGTATACGGTCGACTTTCTGGATACATGGCGTTGTTGTTTCTTTGGCACGCTTCTGGTTTAAGATTTATATTAGGGGCGCGCCACTGTCGTAGTCATTATCGTCAGATTGCCGTCTCCTTTTATTCCCTACTAAGGTTATACAAGAAGAAATGTTAGTCTAACATTATACAAGAAATATAACCAGTAAAAAACGCACAAACATAACATGTTAATAACACAGGTAAATTGTGTTGCATCATACACTCGTACATATATCATTTGACAAATGCTCCAACATCATTTTATATGAAAAAGAAATATGTTCACGCAGCATACACTTTTCACGTTTCGGATGGACCACATACAAAAGTAACACGAACAAAACTAATTGTAAATACAATTCATGCCAGTAAACGAATAAACCTATGGTTCATATAAACACATGTATGTCAGATATCTCACAATAACTACATATCACCATTTACATACATAAACCAAATAAACTGACAATGATATACCCACTAAACAAACACGGTTAGAACAACAAAAGACAAAATTAGATAACAACAGAATACACATTGATAAACCAGGTAAAAACAACATGCAGTAGAAATCGCTTATCATCAGTATTCAAAAATAATCCAAAAGAACATTTTTTCCATGCGTTGAAGTAAGGTTGTATTTTCTTACCTTTCGAACTCAATGGGCGATTTTCCAACGAAGCTTGCCTTTTTGACATCAGTAGTTCTTTGAAGAAAGCCGACAATGTGGGGCTTATGTTTCACGAAAAACTGACCCACGATTTTTCGAAGAAGAATGGTGAAACAAGGACAAATTTTCCTCAAACTGTGCCGTCGGGGGTGCTGGAAGAATGGTGAAACAGTTGAATTTTTTCTTAGGGAGAATTCGAACAGTCTGCAAGATTGAGAGAGAGTAATGGCGTATCTGCACAGATACACATTCGATGGCGTGATGCAGAGTGTATTTCGGAGCGTTGATGTGATTGGATTCGCTGTGATAAATGAAGCCTGAAAAAGCGCAACCTTCCAACTTCAAGTCATGCGGTCAATTACAATTTGACATTTTTGACCTTCAGATGATATAAATTCTTATATATAATGATGCTCAATAACAATAAATCTGGATCGATGATTTCACTATCTAATGGATACATTTAAGTCTCGGTTATACATATATGGGGCAGTTTTAGAATAACGCGATATATATATATATATATATATATACACCACTTTAAGGGCATCCACAACAGAGGGCATGTCCTTACATTTTTCTTACACTATTCATCGCTTATTTTTTTTCCATAATTCATATAATTTTAAATTTCATAATTAAAATCAAATTAACTTTAATAATATAATTAAAATTCTAATTTTTTTCTTCAAAAATTAGAAAATTGTATTAATAAAACCTAAATTACATTATTGAAAGCAGTAAAATTACATAAATTAAACTCCTAAATTATGTAAATTAAAATCCTAAATTACATAAATAAAAACTAAAACTAAAAAATCCCAATTGTTGCTTCAAATTGTTGACAAGTTAGCAGTGGTTCTCGGCTTGTTCATCTGTTATTTTAGACATGTCGAATGCGTTGGCTTCGAAGAAAAACTTGAGCAAGACAGCACTGGTGGTGTTATCTATTGAGGTTCACATGTGGCTAATCTCCTCTATCGCTGCAGTGGTCGTTGAGGAGGTTGCCTTCCCATTTCCCTTCAGTTTCGCCGTCTTCTGGCCAATAGGGTGGCTCCTACTTGGCTCATCGCTCGGAACGGGCTCGGCTTCGGTATCTCTGATCGTACTGAATTGCCCGTCGACCGTGTGCTTTGTACGCTTGGGTCCGGCCAACCCGTTGCCCCCTATTTTTCACAAAAGCGAACCTTCTCCCGCGTCTTGACATACTAGAATGGTTTATTGTTATTGTTCAAATATGTGGACAGCGCATCCTTCAACACGTCCAACTCACTTGCGCCACTCATTCTCTCCTTTTCTATGGAGTTTTAGATTGCGCAGAATTTGGATATTTCGGGGTTCATCCTATCGTAGTGGCCCCGAATCATACGAGACGTGCGTTCAGGTGCGCCTTTAGGGCGTACCTCGTTGCACTTTGTAGCCACCTTTGCCCAAAAAGATGAATTCTTATGTTGGTTGTCGCAGACCGCATCTTCGTTCACGTCGACGTATACTTCAAATATACGTATTGTTTCTTCCGCGGAATATGCAATTCGAGCTTCTTTCTTAGACTTATCCACCTCATCGGATAAGTTGATGGCGTCGAGATGTGGGGAGGACGAGCCGAAACAAGGAGGGTCGTAACCTGCCGGTTGAGATGCGCCGAAAGCATTTGAATCGTATCCAAAAACGGATGGATTGATACCTTGCGATAACAAATGTTGGATCACTGCTTGATGGTTGAGAGTATTAGACATGATACAAGAAGAAAAAATGAAAAAAGGAGATGAAGTATATGAATTTGGGATGGAGAATAAAGTGTGAGATGTTGGGTATTTATTGAAGAAAAAAAGAAAAAAAATAAAATAAAAGGAAAGTGTCGTTGCATAGAGACGTTAGGAAGAAGAAAAATAATAATTAAAAGAGTTGTTGCAGCGGCTGTATAAATTTTTTTTATTTTATTTTTAAGTTTAATACAAAAATATTAAAAAAGACACTGAAACGAATAACAGTCGTGAGAGATGCGCGTGTCACGCGCTCGCGCTTTGATTGGTCGTGGCGCGTGATTGCACGACATGCATGCGTGAGGGTGAGATACGGCCCGCGAGTCGACAACTCTGAGCGCTGAAACAGCAGGCAAAGTGCGGCACGAGTGAGCGGCTTGGATGCTCTAAGTGGCTGAGTTAAACGTTTCAATTTAACTATGTATAGTATTATGTTTGTTGAAATTCACCCAAGTACATGTATTTGATAATTATTGTTTTTATGTATTTTGTATGCATTTTAAATAAAAAATAAGAAATTATTTTATACCTCTATTTAAGAATAACCTCTATTTAGGAATATTTTTTTGTAGTCCCAAGAATAATTCTTTATAGAAGTTTTAAAGCTTTTGACTTTGTGGTAAATTAGTAATACCATCATTGCATCCTAGAAAGCGAGAAGATGTATGGAGAACTAAATTATTAAAATTTAATGTATAGCAATCAAGTTGATAGCTAATTGTATAACCCATTTGAAGAATTCATTTGATATGTAGTAAACTTATTAACCCACGAGTATGATGTGAATGATATCTTACTTGATGTGAATTCAAGTTTTGAATCTCAAGTTTTTACCAAACATATAAAAAGAAATGACAAAAGCGTAATATTTAGAAAAAGCTAAACACAACAATTTTGATTCTGGAAGTTCAGTTTTGAGAGAAACAGATTGTCCGGTTTAGCTAAAGTGTGAACAAATTTGTGAGTGTTGAAAAATTTAATCCACTGTAGGTCTATTGATATGAACATAGTCATCTCAGTGGTTGGGATTAAGTAGAAAGATGGAATTCTCTTGGCTGCTGATATGGGAAGTTGGTTCTGAAATATGCATCTCTATTTTTTATTTGTGAAATTGAACATTTTTTTGGATTGTTTATTTGCTCAAGAAAATTGATAGTTAGCCGAGTGAAGTGAGTTTTATCCCTTGGTTTGCTTGTATGACTAAATTCCGCTTAGAAAAAGCTTTTGGTCTCTAGAAACAATAAAGCTATTTTGATCTCCTTTTGGATTGTTGTTGATTCGAGCCCTTTTTTCCTGTGAATGGCCCTAGTAGAATCTAAGTCATTAGTTTGAAAGCTTACATAGAATCTAATAGATCTGGTATATTTCATGTGTAGTTGCACAATAGGTTCAGGGTTGAGTTTCACCATTACATATAACTTAAACAAAAACATTAGAGAATGTGCTCTACTTGATTGTGTTCCTTATAATCCTACTGATGGCTATTGAAAAAATATGATGCTGATCTCATAGTTGCTTGTGATTCTCTAGTTGATTTTATTATTTTGGTCCACTACTACATGGTAGTTGTTTCTGATAGCTTCTTATCATACAATACTTATACCATACAATACATATGGTATGGGTATACCCTTCGTTAAAAGTATGTGGAGAGACTAAAGTCAGTGGGGGGAAACATTCTGTTATTGGTGCTAGTGGCGAGATCAGTGAATTCCAGGAGATCATGTGGCATCTTGATGAGCTTATGTAAGGCATCTCTACGACTGGGAATACTCATTGAACTGGCTCCAGTTTTATATACTACTTTAGTTTTCTTGGACTCCTCATGTTGCTTTAGGATAGCTGGGTATATATGATTCATTGATTTGCATGTTTTGTAAATGTAGCTTGTATGATAACATGTGCATCTCTTGCATTTACATATATATAATATTTTTGGGCTATAATATTAATTGATGATATATTTCATACTATATTTTGGTTTTGTTTTGACTAGTGATATTTCGTGCACTATTTGCAAAGTTTAATTCTATAGCCAAACAAATAATTATTTTATGTAAGAAAAACTGTTGATTAATAGCCAACAAATAAAAATTTGTTAATACATCACAATTAGTTTTTGCAATAAAAAAGTATCTTGTTAATAGATATAAAAATTTGTTAATATATCACTCACGATTTTCTTATGCATTATAATTAATTATGGCAAAGAAATAGTATTTTGTTAATATATATAAAAAGGTTATAAAACTTTGTATTTCCATAAGTTATGGATTATGTAAATGGAAAAATTCATTTATAACTTTTCTAATGATATTTACCAAAAATATAGTCGGGGGTAATTTAGTAAGAAAATAATATTGCTAATAATAAAACCGGTCCGGTTCGATTCAAAATATAGGGGCATTATTTATATACAATTTATGTAAGTTTATCTTTATTCAAAATCAAAATAGTATTCCAAGTCATACCCAACCAACTTGTATATATTATAAAAATCTCACTTAGTGATTTCAAAAATATTTAATTTTAAAGTAGAACTAAATTTGCCCTTGATGTGATGCATAATAATAGTTATAATTAAATAAAAATTAAAATATAATCTAGTTAAAAGCCTAAACTTAGAAATATAATATTTAATCATGAACATAAAATATTATAAATTTTAATAATTTTTTTATGCATCATTCATAGTTGTATTACAAAAATATATAGTACATTAACAAAATAAAAATATACTAGCATGTTTGTGACGATCCTACTTTTCTAGGGTTCGACATTGGGATTGTGGTTACTCTATAACATTGCTTAAAAAAGTGTTGACTTAGCGGAAACATACTTAATTAAGGATGATCGATTGTTCAAAAGGAACACCCGCCGATTTGACTTGGAGTATGAGGACTCTAGTGAAATCTCAGTACAAAAACAACGATTTTGATTGTTCAATATCCAAACATAGAAATAGATTGTGCAAATGCCACACAGAGCTTGAATAGCGAAGCAAGAAATAAAGGTGGTTCATGGAGTTTTATGACATTTGACTCGATCAAAGAAATACTGAGTCACAACTAAAATAATTCCAATCACCATTGACATAATCATAATCCATTACCAAAATATAACTACCATTGCATTTCCCTCATTTTGCTCTTGTTTCTACCCCTTCTCCACGTCCATCCTAAAAATAAGAATGGACTGAGTACTAATGCACTCACTGAGGTTAATGTCATTTGTCTTTATAACATTTATTTTAAAGACTTAAGTGAATCGCATGCACAACTAGAGAATTATAGCAACATTTGAAGAAAACAGTTACTATAATTCAAAAAGGTTTCGGTGAGCCTAGACTCATGTCCATGCATGTCTTTGATGTTGTTGTTATTACGTTGGTTGCTAACTCAAGGGGGACCCGTCCAAGTCGTCCCAAGGTTAGACTTCTTAGTGCACCACCCTTATCTTCCCGTCGGAGATAGGGCTGAACCATTGATGCAAATCAAATTATATAATCTTTTCCCTAAGGTTTCACGTATATTTATTGAGTTCTCGCCCACTTTTAAGTACTTTCCATTGTCAGGAAGAAATTTGGAGAAGAAAAGAGATGGAAAAGACAAAGGAAAATGCCTAATTTTGGGGAAATTTGAGATACAGAGAGTTCCACCCAGCCGGATGGAAGTGTGCACCACTTTTCACCTGGCCGAGTCGAAGTGAAGAAGTTCCAGAGAGTCTCACTTGGCTAGGTAGAAGAGTGCACAACTACCCACCCGGCCAGGTGAGAACTAAAACTCTCCAGAGACCTCTACCCGGCCGGGTGGCTTCCACGCGGGCTTTCAGAGACTCCCACCCGACTGGATGAGCCGTCACCAAAATCCACCCGACCGGATAGAATTGATGCGTTAAGACTTTTAAATACCAATTTTCAGAGACAAAAACATATCCGAGGAAAACCCTAGAGCAGAAAATTGGCGAAATTCAGAGAGAAAGAGTAGGAGAAGGAGATCAAAACATAGAGAGAGACGACATCACAAAGATCTGACACTATGTGTATCACATGTTTTATTTCTTTTGGTGTTGTTTTCTCCATGTTATACTAGAATTTATAGTTATCCCTAATATGTAGTAGGATGAACAATGTATTGACTTGACTCAACTATTCCTATGTTTAATTTCATGGATTAATTTATGCTATGATCTTTATTTATTTAAGCTATTGGATGTGTATACCTTCAATGGTTTAATCTTATCTTTTTTGTGATGTCTCTTTAACTTGGATAATAGGAGCACTACATAGTATAAAAACCTTAGAATTGAGTATTGTTCAGGAAAAATTTGAAGGTTAATTAATGTAATTAATTGTTAATCTAGGTCTTATTGAGCTTCAACAAGAGTCTAGGTTTACGTAATTAAACATGTTAATCTTTTTGTGTCAAATGTGTTTAAGTATTAATATGGATTTACTGAGCTTTCACTGGAGTTTGGGTTAATATTCAGGAATTTTGAGACGTGTTCAACTTATTTTAATTCTACAATTCTTCTGACATGTTCAGTGTCGTTAGAGTGTAAAATAGACACAATCTTTAATGCCATGAAATTGAACTAGAAACTCTCATTTGAGTCAATCAAGTACAGTGATCATCTAGAACATATTAGGGATAACCCTTTTTCATCTTGTTGAAACCAACTCTTGTCTTTGATTTTCTTTGATCAATATTTTTTAAGCTTCTTTATTTTTATTCTGTTTTCCAAAATCTTATCTTTCAATTTTATTTTCGGGTTAAACAATCAATTCATCTCCCAGTGGGTTTGACCCCTAATTACTATATTCGACATTGTTCTCTTGCAGTTATGAGTTATTTTAGGGTGATTTTATAACTTGTGTGTGAATAATTATTAATGAAATTTATACTCTAAAATACACATCAACCATCTTGATTTTTGGAAAATCCCATTGATAAATTCATAGCAACATCACAAAAATATTTGCATGCATTGATAAAATAACTAAATACTTACTTTAAAAGCAGAGAATTATAATCCAAAATATTTCGCAAATATAATCCACTTGCCAGTCTTAAGTAGTGAATCAGAAATAAGTAGAAGCACTGCCTTGCAATTCAGATCCTACAAAACAATCTTAACTCTTAGGACTGTTGCTATAGATGTTGTTGGATCATGGCCTACTCTATAGTTCTAAGATCTACGTATTTCCGGCTTATTACTTTGGAGTTGAAGTTTCCCTCAAAATCAAGTCTTACGATTTTGAGTTATTATCTATTCCCTTAAACGTATCACACACATTGGTTTATTTTAACTATTTTACCTCAATACCATAATTATCATTTTACTTTTGGTTTCATTAGCACACAAGTCATTTTAGTTTGTTAATCCCAGGCCATGTTTATCTAAGTGAAACACATGATTTCATGCAATGCAACACATATTACTTAGTGAAAATAGTTAATTTAAAGTAGGAAAATATTATACTTCATACTTAGTTAAAATAAACTCAACATTTAGAATTATTTTGCAAAATATTGATTCCTAAGGCCTATTCTGGAACACTTCGAGAGGCTGATTCCGAGTTTCAGAAGGGGTTCAAGTGAAATTTTTGAGAATTAAATATAACAAGGTCGGTATTTGAGTTTAAAAAATGTAAAAGGATACTTAAGCTTTGAATTAAATTATGAAAATTGGTTTAAACATACTAGACTTATTAAATGAGCCACTATATCAAAATACCAAATTTAAAGTCGGCCTTTGCTCGTCCAAAGTTATGGCTTGTGAAAAGCTCAATAGACGTCCTTTCTCTTTGAAAAATTATTCCGGCCAATTCCAATGTCGGAAGTCAGCGAGGTCGGTGGCCAAAAAAATCTATGGGTGTCTATTTTGTGAATTTTAAATTTCAAAGCAATATTCATAGCCGTTTGTGAAATATACTCGATTTAGTGGAGACTACCATGGTCAAGATCGAAAATGGGCAGATGCCTTGTAAAAATCGCCAAAATTCAATTGTGCATGGAAAAATATGATAACTTCAAAAACCATTCCTAACATATATAGGTAGCTTCAGAAATTATTTGAAGGCCAAATAAACTTTTTGGTTAGCCAAACAGGTCGTGCAAGCCACTACCGAAAGACATAGGTGCACACAGTAGAACGGGAAAGGGGCTTAAGCCCTTATATAAAAAAAACATTCTTTTTTTCTACTTTAAAGTTTGTGGAAATGATTGAAAAGTGTCTTTGACCCTTACCGAGCCGATGCCTCGAAGACCGAAAACCGGAAGATAGAGGATTTCAGCCCATACCAATACTTTTTTCTGCGTTTGCCACTGACGGAATAGAGCATCTTTAGGCCTTGTGAGGCCTCATTCCAAAGTCAATTCTTTTATCTCGAGCATGATTCTCAACAGAAATCACACATGCATGTAATATGTCCTAAATATGATAATCATATACATGCATATTCAAAGCTAAAAACATAGCACACAAATAGCACAAATAGCATTATCACTGTCACCATTTTTCTCAACACTGCACCCCAACCTAGCCACCGATTATAACACCCTAAGCACATTTCTATATGTATTTTTACTACTAGGGCTACCATTTAAGCCATGGTTTCAGATAGTCGAAGGAAAAGAGGAAAATGAGTCTCACACTTGGAGCTTATATCTTCACTTGAACTTTACGCCTAAATCACTTCATAGCTCGATCCATGCCTCTTCTACCCACTGAAATCGCTCAAGGTGGTGGTTGTGGAGGTTGGTGAGGTGAAGAGGCGAAGGATGGTGGTAGTTGTGGCGTGTGCGCGGTGGGCAGTGTGGTGGTGTGATACCGATCAAATCATGTCATTTTCCTGCAAAATTTTCTATAGTTATCTCTTAGTATGTTTAGTTTATCTTTTTCTTGTTTTCATATTTATCTTT
>JAYDZE010327933.1:0-18162 GCA_034509125.1 Monilaria moniliformis | reverse complement strand
ATGTTCCAGTTTCAAAAGTTATGGGATTGACCAGAAGTCAACGAAAAGTTATGATTTAAATGGCAATTATCCCATATATATATATATAACATCGCTAATATACTTATTAATTATAATTATACTTATAATTTCTTAACTATTAAATAGATGTTATTAAATTATTTTATATTTTTGAAAATTTGGGTGTTACAATTCCAACCCGATTAGCCCGCACCCGATTAACCCGTAACCCAAATAAAACTGACCCGAAATCCAATAGATTGACCCGATTAACATTCCTAATTATTAGAATTAGTTATTGTTACTCAAATACCCTTGGCTATGCGAACAACACAAACATTGTTTTCATGAAATGTTGCGCGAATACCTAAACAAATCTTTTTTGTGTAATTTTCACAACCATAGTAATTTCACAATTTTTTATTAATTCATTTTTAATGCATTTCCTTTAAAGATGAATATATGTATTTACGTAGAAAGTGACAATATTTTGTATGTTTTTATAGTCTTGGCAAAATTTATTTTACAACGACAACAATGACTACTTTCATAATATAATATATCAAAATCAAAATTATAACAAAAAAGCTTCATATCAGGATAATGTGAATCAGTAAAACAAGATAGAAATTTTATCATATTTTATTTTAGGGTAAATATATCATGCCCGTTTTACAAAGTTGGCACTCCGATTTCACAATTTGGATCATCATTGCTTAGTTGACATATATAATTTTTTTTTAAATTATAAAATGACATTATTTGATGTTTGTATTCACGTCTTTTTTGTTAAGTGAAATAATAGAGATAATATATAAAATGACAATATGACACAATGTTTTATTTCATGTGTAATTGACATGAATTTCCAACCTGCCAAACTCGGCAAAATGAGGCCGATTTCAATAGTCAGACGTTATTATAAACCCGTTTAAAAAAAAATTAGTCTTTGTTAATATACTTAGATTATGACATAAATATAAAAAATTACAAATATTGAAGTGTAAACTGATATTTATACGTTATTTTATCTTCTTTATTATAGAGGCAGAAATGTACGGTAATAAATAAAATTTGATCATGTTCATTTCTGTTTCTTCCTTCTTTTTTCTCTCACAGCCTACCATTCACAAACCCTAATCTAAATAGGAATTGCGTATTTCCAGCGCGAAATTGGCGATCGATCTTTTCCATATCTTACATCACTACTTGTTTCCAATCAGGTATAATCACTTTATGTCAATTATTATTTGAGTTCTTTTTGACGGGTTTAAAGAGTTGTTTTTTAAAATTGTTCTGCAGAATATTGGATCTAATTGCGTTGGATATCGATTTTGTGCTTTATCTTGCTTATATTTATCTAAAAGTTGATAGGAGTTTGGATATTGAACTCTCACATATTAGGTTTGATACATTCTCAAAAGGTATATTTCTTTTAGCCAAATAGCTAACTGAATGGTGAACAGTATGATCTTTCGTAGCTTTTTTAGTGCTGAAACATTTGATTTGTATTTCAGGAATAACGGTGTACAATTGCTGTTTCAGTAGGTTAAGAATTGGTGGGTTGAGGGTGAGATATTATGAGAGCAGTCTTGAAATTTAAACTTTTGTTGTTATGCTGTGTTTCCATTATCTTTAATGTGTGATTGAATTGGTTCCTAGACTCCCTAAGTGCCTGACAAATATCATTGAGAGAATCTCTTTTTCCGTTTGGTGTTGCATTTTTGTATGTTCTCTGACTTTGATTAACCGAGCAGGAATTATGTCTTTTGTGCGACCTCAGCAGCCACAAGGCGGCAAATTTTACAGAGATCATAGATCATCTTGTGCTAGAAATAGCAATATGAACGCGATGGTCACTGGTGCAGCTACTAATTACTACGAGAACTATGGCACACGTGACTACAACAACTACCATGACTTCACTCAAACATATAGGTTGGATGGACTTATATATGACTGCCATGGGCCCAATTTTGAACCATCTTCCAAAAGGAGAAAGACTTCAACTTTCTCTTGTGGAAACACTGGGATCATTTATCAGCAGCCAGATACATCCCAAAATGATCTTGTAAATTGTGCTGACCCATGCAAACCTTCCAAATACTTTAATGGTTGTGCCGATGTCCAATTAGTCTGCAAAAGTTCTGCTGTTGTTGCTGAAATAAGGTCTGGTGGTGCCAATGTGAATGCTTTGTCTACATCGAAGCGTGACCGGTTAAAGTTTGAGGATGAGGAAGTGGTTTTCATGTCGAGGGATGACATAGAGAAGTCATCGCCTTCGAGAAAAGATGGCATCGATCAGCTGCATGAAACATATCTGCGATACTCATATTGTTCCTTCCTTCAAAATGTTGGAGCTAGGCTTCGTCTGTAAGTGTCTTATTACCTTGAAGGGCTTACAAAAAAAGTATCCGACCTTGAAAATACATTTTACATGTTAAAGAAGACTTAGTTTAAAATCCCATCATCCTTCTATAACTATATTGGATAGAGTATCCTTTTTTTTGCTGTGTTTATGTTAATTATCCAAAGATTCAGATGCAATACTGTTAATTTCAGACCGCAAACAACCATTGGGACTGCCATGGTGCTCTGCCATCGTTTCTTTGTTCGCCGCTCTCATGCCTCTCATGATAGATATGTGAGTTTCTTTTCTATGAATGCAGGCAATTTTTCTTTTGTAATTTAGTTATTTATGCTTTCTAGAATATCTGCTGGTTTGCCGAAATTGGCCTTTGGAGGTTTGAATTGAGTGGTACTTTTATCATTTGCCTGCAGTTGATAGCTACTGCAGTACTTTTCCTGGCTTCCAAGTCTGAGGAGACACCATGCGCTCTGAATGATGTACTAAAAGCGTCGTGCGAAATTCTCCACAAGCAGGATTTCTCACTTCTCTCATATATGTTACCCATTGTTAGTTCCTCTTTACTTCTTCTGTTCTTCCTTATCTGAGCTTGACTTACTTCCCTTTATGAGATGGTGTAATGTAATTGATTCAAACTGTTAAAAGATTCAAGTGTCAAATTTGGTTTCAAGTGTATGGTTCTCAACCTGCAACATAAGCTCTGTTGTAATGAGTTTTTAGGAATATAATTAGTATTTATTCCTTCTTATACAATGAACTCTATTTAATTCCTGCGTCATTCTATTATAACTGATTTATATCTCCTTATATATGCAATATGTTCTTTTTTCTGCATTCTTCACATTCTTCTAATCGCTATGTGTGTAATAGGCTGTCAAAAACATTTTAGAGGATACTGGAAGGTATTCAAAGCCAGTTTTCAAGAAATTTTAAGATGTGATTATAGCAGCATGCCGAGCAAACTTAATGCTAGTACTTCATTGTAGTAATTGCAGATATGTTTAAGATTTATCAAGACATAGAACATATAATCTGACTATGAGCAAGATAGATAACATAACGTGACCAAGGAATAAATTTTCTTGAAGAATTCAAGGTTGATATGGTTTGGCCTTTTAAATTTCGAGTAAGGAAAGTCCCCTTTGCAGATTTAACCTAGGTGAACTTTTAATTATTTAGTCTGTTGTTTCCATTAACTAAGACTCGTACTAATTTAGTTGTTTTGCTGTGTGAATCATTTCCTGAACAGGATTGGTTTGAAAAATATCGTGAACGGATGATTGATGCTGAGCAATTGGTCTTAACAACTTTAAATTTCGAGCTAAATGTGCAACATCCATATGATTCTCTGACATCTACACTTCAGAAACTAGGCTTTGCACAGTCTGTCTTGGTGAATATGGCGCTGAACTTTGTCAGTGAAGGGTAAGCTCTACTATTTCAAGTGTTATTGTTCTCAGTTGATAATTTGAAATGATACCTGTTATAAATCCCGTACATGTAAGTAGAGCCTTCTGTTATCGGGACTGAATATAAATGGAGTGAAAAAGTGACCAGTATCCGAACTGTAATTGACACTCTGATTGGTGGCTTCTCTATTATTTGGACAACCAATGAGGCCAATGTTATCATTTGGGAGGAGGATATATGAGATTTTACTTTTACCTTTTGGTCCTCAAATTGCATCTTTCTTTTGTGAGTGGCAGTCATCTCTATTTTTACTTTTGATTCATTCTAGAATTTGATATTGATATTTCTGGAATGCCATATAATTGCAGGGTTTATAGAAGATTAGCATGCACCCATTATGATATTAGTAGCTGGAGGTTGATCTGCTGATCATCGAATGTTATTTTCATCTGAAGTTGAACTAGAGATATCTTGTGGATTCCTTTCCAATTCTGATATCTTATTAGCATGCTCATTGGCTGTAGAAGATAGTTCGTGGGTTAAATTATCTCATTCTCCATTTGGACATTGATATGTGTTCATTGGAATATGACATGGAGGATATCATTGTCTTACTCAGTTTCGACATAGGTTGCTTATAATCAATCTGAAAAATACCTACAGATGTTTTGCTTGGTGATGATGGAACTTGCAGCTCATCAGCCACATGTGGTGACCAATTCCTTTTTCACACTTTGCTTCCTGAAACCATTTGCTTTCTGGTGACTTCAATCCTTTATATCTTACCCATCCATACATCACCCACTAAAAGTACTCCCTATTTTTTCTAACCTCTGAACTGTTTTCACTTGCTTCCCATTTTCTTTTTCTTCTATTCTTTGGTGAGCACATCTTCCAGCTTCAATACTTCTTTTAGTTCTTCTGATTTTAAGCTCTTGACTTCTCCTCAATTTGTTCCTGTATAATGTTATGGTGCTATACTGAGCTTTGATGAGTAAGAGATTTGTATGTCATGTACGGAGAAACTCCTATTCAAGGCCTCAAACCTCAGTCCTTTGTCCAGAGAGATGGGGAAGTCCCTACTTGAATTTTAAAGTGAAGTTGGCGCCTCTTGACTTGCAAACTCCTGCTATATTATCTACCTGTTTGGACTATCCATTTATGACGATCATCATTGTTCGGCTTCTATCTTTTCCTGTTCAAATTTGGGTTGGTAGGTGGGGTGGGATGTAACAATTGTCATGTGTTCTATAGAGTTGGAAAAAAGAGTTTGCCTAGGTGATTCTGTATTTCATCTTACTGTATTGTGGTTTGATCTAGTGGGTGTCATGTTACCATACACCATACATAGTGTGTGCTAAGTGTCGTGGAAGAAAGAAGTAGTTATACAGTCTTTGCACTCTGTATGAGAAATTAAAAATATTAGGCAGAGGATGGACACCGAAACTGAGAACATCTTCGCTTAACATGATCGAGGGAACATCACTTTGATGCTCTGCTTCTACTTATCATAGGGTCTATAGACTCTATACATATCTATATGTTCAACTTATATACTACTAGTTATTGTTTCATTTACTTCTCTATGGGAAATTATCAGTCCATATTTACATATACCATTATCAGTAAGCTATACTGATATTATATCTGAATTTGTAACTTAGCCAAGAATATATTATCTGATCCAGCACCCTAATACTTGAAGATACTATAAATTTTCTGAGCATTCAACAAAAGCAAAATATACTCTAATTGGTCGTGGAGTGATAGTCTACTGCTAAAACTAATTTATGAAGTCACAGTCAGCGTAAGGACATCGTAGCATTTATGCTGCTAGCCTTATGTCTTACAAGGTGACTCCTAGCTTGCTGGGAATGTAGTTTATTCTCTTTTATGTGCATCCACATCAGCATTCTTGTTGGTAGACTGTGGCAGCAAAGATTGGACTTGGAGTTAATTGTTCTATAGATGGTTTGACATGTTTTATACTGGGATATCAACCAGCATTTCCCAGAAGAATCTTTGGTATATCCGACTTGGTTGCTGCCTTATTAGTTGGTAAGGGATTCAATTATTGGCTTTTCGTTGTTTGAAACGGCAATTTGATTAACTGTTTCTGGTCGTGGCAACTGCATCTCCAAACATAAGCATTTTTTAATGAGAATAAGACCATGCCAGTTGAATTGTTGGTGTTGCTTCTGCTTCAAATGGTTTGCTTTTATAATCTGTTTCATATCTATTGGTCCAGAATCCTATTTTGACGACAGCATTTATTCTGAAATGAAGTTTCTTTTTTGTAGACTTAGAAGTTCGCTATGGCTTCAGTTCAAACCTCACCAGATAGCTGCTGGTGCTGCCTACCTTGCCGCCAAATTCCTAAATATGAATCTTGCTTCATGTGATAGCATCTGGAATGAGTTCCACACACCACCATCTGTACTAAAAGGTATCACACTCCCAATACTGTTTCTTGATATTCTGTGTCTGATCTTAATTTAAATAAAATAAAAAACACACTTCAATGAGATCAAACCCATTGGAATGCCTAAAATTGTCCTTGTTGGGAGTTTAATTGGGGATTTACACCGTAGGTGTTGAATGCCATGGTTTGGCGGGGAGTCATTATCTAATGACCATTCAAAGTATATTCGGAATATTGTTGTGGGAAAAGCTTATCCTTCTTGTTAATTCTATCCAATTATGAGAATTATTAAAAAAGTTCCAAGTTGAAGGCTTAAGCTTTATAAATTACCAGAATAGATGTTTGAGATGCTGATCATAGTTTTCTCATGGAAATGTTTTATGGCGCATACTTGTCAACTTCCTATTCATGATGATATATTAGTTAGTCTATCTTGAATTCAACCTGCTTGCAACTTTATGATGCAGATGTTGCCCATCAGCTGATGGAATTATTTTAGAAGATCCAAGATGAACTGCACAAGCGAAACTGTCCTACATTACCGTAAACTCCCACTCGACTCTAGTTCATCGCCATTTTATAGAAGCATTTTGTTATAGTCTCAACAGAATGCTTCTTTAAGCAATGTGTATCATTTTATGCGCCAAATAAGAGAGACTATATATATTGTCAAAATTTCCTAGTTTTTAGGACGTCTGTTCTTTCTTTTTGTATTACTTGTATAAATTAATATAATTCAAGATTAGATCCTTCCATCCATTCCCGGCCTTTGCATCACAATATATGAAAGAGTTGTTCATTTGGCTTGCTCAAAACGAGGAGATCTTTCAAGGAAGCTGATACATTTGGAACAAGATTAAGACTCTGGTGTCGGTGCATAACTATCTACTATAATTGGCTAAATTTGCCACCATGCTGACTTGTTCTGAAGTTAGGGATATAACTGAGTTGGTGCAAGATTGCTAAGCTCAAGCTTGACTCATTTATTATTAGGTTGATATTAAATTTATTAAGCTTAAATAAGTTTTTTTTTAATATAGGTTCAAACTAAAATATTCATTATTACAACCTAAATTATATTTTTCTTAAAAAAATACTAATATATCTACTAAAATCCATCAATTTTCTTTAATAAACAATTTCAAATACATAATTAATATTCTAAAAAGAAACAAGAGAGAGAGAGAGAGTCGAATTAGCCCCCTTTAAAATCCGGCACTCCCACCAAAACGTGTAACTAAACAACCATAAACTTCCTTGCAGCAAACTCCAACCATAGTCCAAACAGAACCTACCATTTCACCATTTTCACACACACACACACACAAAATGTAGTTTATTGCATACTATAGTAAGATGTCCTTATCTATGGCGATTCACTGTTGACGTAGTGACAAACGAAAACTCACAAAACCCATATGAATATACGTTCATATATTCCCCAATGCCGCCATTAATCTAAGTCTTTCTTTCCATCTCTTTCTCTCTCTTCATATTCCTTCTACATTAACAACATTTACGACTACATTTGAACTGAAAAAAGCATGGATTCCGGAGCCCAACGCCGTCTGCACACAGTTACTAATCATCTCATTAACTCTACCGCTAGCGGTGATCAGCCGCTGTATCTCCGGCCGCAGCCTGCCGCCGGAGAATTCGTTTCAGGTAGTTGATCACTGATTGGTTTATTTGTATTGTTCCTAATTTCTACATATTTGTTCGAGTAGTCTGAATTGAAATATAATTTAGATTAAATTCTGTTCCTTCTTAGCTAAATTAGCAAGGTATATGTGTTCAAAAAAATTTCTTATTATTTTGACATTTTTTTCCCTTTATTATCTTTGACTTTGAGTGCGCTTTCTTCATTTTTTTTTTTTGATAATTTGGCCAAATTAATATACTTTAAATTGTTTCTAATTTTGCGACCGAGGGATCGGTTCCAGCCAAATTTGAATTTTGGGATGTCGCTAACGTGGCATAAGTAGTGTACGTCGCACACGTGTGGCATTTGTATTACGGGACGGCCTCATTTTTTCAAGCAGCAAATGACGTCATTGTTTCAATTTTCATGTGGCCATGTAAGCATCAATTTTTGGGTAAATTGATCTCTGGCGCAAAATCAGAATTGATCTAAAGTATAGTAATTTACATGCATAATCTTTTTTGTGGCGCGTAGAGCTAGAATTTGGTGAAAAATCGACAATTTACATGCTATTAGCCCTTTCTTTTTATATACAAATAATGATTCTTCTGTATTAAGTTGCATTTTCTTGGATTTGAGCAGATTAAATGAAACCGAAATACACCTTTGCATTGACAAGATATCTTGTGCTTTTATATGGTGATTCATTTTGAGTTTTCATGATTGTCATCGACAACGACACAGACAAAAACAAAAACAAAAGAAGAAGAAGAAAGCAAAAACAAAAAAAACAAAAGAAAAGAAAGAAAAAGACAGTCGATTCTGATTTAATCTGATTGGGTAGTTGAAGCAGTAATTTGTTATTTTTGAGCAGAGCAAGGATACAGTGTTGTGCTTCCGGAGAAACTGCAGAGTGGGGAATGGAATGTGTACAGGTTCAGAGTTGTCTATCTATGTACAACTATTCTTTATGCTTTTTAGATAACATCCTTTTTTTTTTCTTTTTTTTTTTTCAGAAATCGACGATCACCTTTGAAACTTGTTAGTGGATTTGTTGACCATCCTGAGATTGCAACTTTGCATGATAATTTTGTGTAAGCAGCCTCAGTTCTTGAATCACAAGTATACTTATTTGACTTCAATGGTCATTGATTTTGTTCGTAAATTTTCTGAGCAAATATAGACATGCAGTTAAGACATTCCGGGATTACAAGTATTTAGGAACACGATTTCAAGAAGATGGAACGGTGGGAGAGTAAGTTTCCCGCTCGCTTCGTGCTTCAATGGTTATTAAGAACATTGCTCGTTTGTGTAATGTGCATTGGTCCCAATACAAGTCATGATTCATCATCTTATAAGGGTTTTGGTATCTAATCAGAACTGACTTCATTCAAACCATATCCCACAATGTCATGCTATAGGTACAGGTGGATGACCTATGGGGAAGCAGGCACTTCACGATCAGCTATTGGTTCGAGCCTCGTGAGACGTCAGATACAAAAGGCGAGACTAGATGCAAACTTCAAGTCTAATTTTCATCTGCATGCAGAATTCCTTTTTATATGATAGTGTTGGTGTTTGCATGACAGGGATCTTGTGTTGGGCTGTACTTTGTCAATAGACCCGAGTGGCTCGTGGTTGACCAGGCCTGCTCTGCCTATTCTTTCATTTCTGTACCTTTATACGACACACTAGGTCAGTGATTTACTATTCCATTATATTTCTGTCAAGGATATACTCATGTCATGTTAAATGCGAAGTCAGGTCCAGAAGCTGTTAGATACATTGTCAATCATGCAGCTGTTCGGGCTATATTTTGTGACTCAAAAACATTCACCACTGTAAGTGCAGAACATGGTAAAGCAACTTCATATGATGGAAAATGATATTGAAAATATATTCCTATTTCACTATTTGTTGTGTCTAATGTCCGATTACTGCGCTGAATTGCAGCTGCTGAGCTTTCTGCCTGAGATCCCATCAGTACATCTGATTGTGGTACGATTTTCATGGTAAAAAGATTCGAACATTTAATGTTGTTGCTTCATTGGCCTTGTATTTTTCAGGTCGTTGGAGGAGTAGAAGGTGAAATGGCATCACTTCCGTCAACAACAAGAGTAGAAATAATCTCATATTCACAACTACATAGTGAAGTAATCTCTCCACTCCATTTGTTGTATTACAAATAGCTTCCTACTGAAATTTCATATTCAAATTCTTGATACAATAGGGTCTTAGCAGCCTTGAGCCTTTCTGTCCACCAACATCCGATGATATCGCCACAATATGCTATACTAGTGGCACAACCGGAACTCCAAAGGTATCAAGTTCGAGCTCTCATTACCTAAATTTGTGTACAATTTTATAAACAAAGTATAATTCTCACGGCTAGGGAGTCGTGCTGTCTCATGGAAATTTGATTGCAAACGTTGCTGGTACGAGCTTGGAATTCAAATTATATCCATCCGATCTGTGAGTTTCAAAACGATCAAATAAAATGTGTCTTTTTTTTTTCGTACATATTGCTTCTTATCTTTCTGTTATAAATTTCTGCACCATAACTTGGCAGTTTCATATCATATCTTCCTCTGGCACACATATATGAGCGCGTTAACCAAATCATGGTGGTGTACATTGGAGGAGCATCTGGTTTCTATCAAGGGGTATGAATATGACTTAAGAGTCTTTTAGCTTATACGATGTGTCCCCTATGATTTTTCGTCACCATGAAGAGATTTTGCAGCTATATAGCAACCAGATAAAGCTACAATTCGAAGGCTGAAATTCACTTCAACTGCGAAACTATGTTTCAGTTGTTTCTTTCTATGTAGAAAGTCTTATTTCAGTTCTTTCTTTTGCTGCACAGGACAACATGAAATTACTTGAGGATGTGGCTGTTTTGAAGCCGACTATATTTTGCAGTGTTCCACGGCTGTATAATCGCATATACGCAGGGTTAAAACTGCGACTTGTTATTCCACAAAGCATCATTACATGTTTTCCAGAGAATGATTCAGATGCTTACTGTGTTGCAGGGTGCTGAATGCAGTTAAATCATCCGGTGCTTTGAGGGAGAGGCTGTTTGATGCAGCCTATAAAGCTAAGAAGCAGTTCTTATTTTCCGGTAAAACTCAAATTCCACGCACGAAAAATAGCTAGAAAGACTATCAGACTTTTATCATATATACTCTCGCATCTGTTTTAGGAAAGAAACCGCCTCCAATGTGGGAGAGTTTGGTGTTTGGCAAGATAAAGGGAATGCTTGGAGGCAGAGTTCGTTACATGGTGTCTGGCGCCTCACCCTTGTCACCTCAAGTCATGGATTTTCTACGAGTGTAAGTTTGGATTACTACTAACAATGACAAATAAAAAATGGTAAATTTGTTGCTACTGATCAAATTTGGGTTTTGTAGATGCTTTGGCTGCACAGTTGTGGAAGGATATGGAATGACAGAGGCTTCTTGTGTCATAAGCAACATGGATGAAACCGATATTTTATCTGGCCATGTTGGCGCACCTCAAACTGCTTGTGGTGAGTGTGATCAAACACACAAACACGCACACACAAAAGCAGTTCATTTAACGTTGTTGGTTTTTTGTGTCAGAGATCAAGCTCGTAGATGTTCCAGAAATGAACTATACATCCAAGGATTGGCCCCACCCACGGGGTGAGATCTGTGTGAGAGGTCCCATTGTGTTCCGAGGATACTACAAAGCAGAAGAACTAACGTACATGCTTTGATACTTCATTATTTTTCTTTGTCTGTGAGAGACACTGATGTAGTTATGTGATTTTTATCAGTCGGGAAGCAGTCGACGAGGATGGATGGCTTCACACCGGAGATGTAGGCTCATGGTTGCCACGAGGCCGATTGAAGATCATTGATAGGTGAGGATACAAGAGTTTACCAGTTAGTTTGATTGATGCATTGCATTATTTGGGCCGTTTTCCCTTGTTGAAGTCACCCGGCCTGTCCCACATATACTTGATAATGATCTTGCTGTCATTATCAGTATGGATAACCCTCACCTCTCATAAGGCCTTTTAAGGGAACGATGGGCGCAATTATTATGGTGTCAGAGCAATCGACTGGATGAGTTCAATTCTAATATCCTTCATTGGCAGGAAAAAGAACATTTTCAAATTAGCTCAAGGAGAGTACATAGCTCCTGAGAAAATAGAGAATGTATACACAAAATGCAAGTTCGTTGCACAATGCTTTGTACATGGTAAGAAGTATATCAATCTTTTTTGTACTAGGACGAGATTCATGATCTTGTTTTTGCGTTTTTTGCTCGTAGGCGACAGCCTGAAGTCTTCTCTAGTCGCGGTTATTGCTGTGGATCATGATGCCTTGAAAACATGGGCTGCAGCTGAAGGCATCAATGTAGTAATAATGACGTGATTTTCTGCTCATTCTAAGCGAAACTATTTCTTCTGTGTTTCTTGATATTTTCGATTTCTTGATTAGTATCGAGATTTGAAGCAGCTGTGCTCTGATCCTCGTACGAGGGCTGCCGTGCTGGCTGACATGGACGCTGTAGCAAGGGACGCTCAAGTAATAATCAACAACGACATTAGATTCAGACAAGCATTATTATTAGATTAATAGACATTTGTTGATTACTGCAGTTTCTGATTATTGTGTTTTGCAGCTGAGAGGCTTTGAGTTTGCAAAAGGTGTTGCTCTTGTGCTTGAACCATTCACTTTGGAGAACGGATTGCTCACTCCAACATTTAAGGCAAGATTTTGTAATCATAGATAATTTTTTTTAGATAAAGGGAATTGGAAGAGGTATGTTGATACATTTCTGTGTGTGGTGGATTGCAGATTAAAAGGCCACAAGCTAGAGATTACTTTGCTAAAGAGATGGAAGAAATGTACGCAGAGTTGGCGTGACATTTTTGTGTTACGGCAACTTGTGTGAATGATCAGAGAGATGTGTCAGCAGCATGGAGAGAAATTGTTTATTATTAACAACCATGATCAGTTGCTGCAATCATGTTTTTTTCCTATTGATTATATTTTCTTCTTTTTTTATGATGTTCTAAGTTAATTATTAATAACCGCTAAAGTTATATTATCATGTTTTATTCAACCTTGATTTGGTTTCATCATGTGGCACAGCATCGACAGAAACGCCTGGGCGATCACAACGTGAATATCATGTTCGTGCTCACCAGGATCACCACCACCACCAGCCCTTCACCCAGTGTCCCCATCGCCTGCAATTGTTCAAGCTTGTTTTAGATCATATATAACGAGATTTATAAAAATTCAAACCCCGTTATTTGGATTATAAGTTTAATAAAACATAGAAATTCATTCAAGCTAATTTGACAATGTCACATGTCAAAATGAGCTCAAAGGAACTTTTAAATATCAAATTACTCAAATTTTATTTTCAAGCCGGGCCTACCTGGAGGTGCGTCGACAAAATCAGCCCGATCGCCATCTGGGACAAGACGCTTGCAGCAGCAGCTTCCGTCTCTCGATCTTGTCGACGGCGTATATGGAGACGAAGGTGGCTCCGATGTTGACGAGGCCGAGCGTCTGGAAGAGAAGATGATGGTGTTGATTCGGGGAACTGCTGTAACGTTTAAACAGTCTCGTGAAGTGGTGCTTCACCTGCTTGGTTTGCTCGACGCCGCCAATATCTGGTTGAGCTCGGCATCTCCTGAGGGCTTCCTTCCTCCCCACCTCCACTAGACTCGGTGATGATTAGGGAACCATGAAGAAGCTGGACGCCATGGTGGAAACTCACGATGAGGGCTGCCAAGTATTAACAAGAGGTGAAAAGTTGCAGCATTTCGTCTTCGTATCTGCACTACTAATTATCCTCTTGTCCGTGCAGCTTTCTCTCGTGGACATGGGGGAAAAACTTCACCAAGAAATTATTCATGGCCGAAATTCCAATGTCGTAGCCGAACATGAGGGCCGCCCAAGGCAGCCAGAATCCAGCATGCAAATACATAGCTAGGTATGATCTTAGACTTGTAATGAGGCTTGGTACCGCCCATTTTCTTGATTTATGTATGCTCAAATTTTTTTCAAAAAACTAAAATAATTCCTACTAACAAGAAGATTAATATAGTGTTGTCTAGTTCATGTCTAAATCATATTAATTTAGAGAAATATTTCAGAATCTTTTTCCATGACTCTCAGATTTATATGCTGTTGTTAATGACGTAAAAGTTAATATGCTCAATTTTTATTTATTTTTTTGTTTTTATAGTCCAACTCGAAACTAATCTTAGGCACTTCGAAGTCGGACAAAAGTAGGGGAAATGATGGATTAGAAGCAAAAAATGGGAGTGAGTCGAATTCCAAGAGGAACCTTGTGTGGCAACATGTAATGGTAGACCTCCGATTATTTCTCCTCTCAAAATTTAAACATTTGAAATTTTAAGAAAATTTATGAATATCATAGCGAGTTATGATTTTTTATGAACATTATATATTTATATATGTTGCATTTCCTATTTCATTATGCATGTCACATGTATCGAGTAACATGCTATTGTATCGAATGACATTTTAGATGTAAACATGTAGTTTTGAGTATTTCTACAAGTGGAGAAATAAGATGTAATATAAAATATGAAATATAAGTTGAATTAAAATTTTATTTTTTATAGTTTGAGTTTCATTTTATACCTCTTTCCTTCTTTCTCTCGTTTTGTTAATCGTTGCATGATTATACTCTAGGATAATTGTGAAGAGAGTTTTTGAGATAACAAATCAATATAACATAAATAGAAGCAATAGATCTTGAAGCAACCAGTAGTGTATATATAAGGCATAATAATTACAAGAAGTAGTATACAGAAAGCTATGCAAACTCATCTAATTACACATTAACACAGTTCATCAACAAGGAAAAATAATAGAACACACCAAAACAAAGGCAGAACTTTTTTTCGTCGACTTCAAATATCCCCAAGTAAATCTTTTTACACGAAGCCTCGATATCAAATTCAAACCCCAGATGGCCTTCATAAATCAACAATCTATATCGTATAAAATCTTCCCGTCTTACAATATATCTTATGCTTTGTTATAGTATAGATCTTCCCTTCTTACAATATCCTAAGCTTGTTGTTGTATAAATCTCCATTCTTGCAATATCCTATGCATTGTTATCGTAATAACAATTCCCTCCTTGCAATATCCTAGGCAAACTGACTATGAATTGATATATTCCTTTGTTGCAGTATCAGATCTATTCCCTTCACCCAGGCCATCCTAGTTATGCATCATTGCAAACTGACTATGGATTGTTACCATATTATAGTGCAACCTCATCGAAGCAACCAGCTGCGCAAAGCCCATCAACCACAGTGCAATCTGTAACTTCATAGACTCACACAGTTCCGAAACCAAACGCTTCTTAAAGAATTCCTCTGTTACCACATCTATAGGTACACCCCTCACGGGCATTTCATCAAACACATAAAGGGCATCGGAGCCCTTCTCTATCTTTGCAACCAGACCCAATAAATTCGATAGATAAACAAACGATCCCATTTCAAGAAACAAAGCAACTACTACAATCAATTCCTGAATTCAGCCGAAATTTAGTTTAGATCATCGAAATCGGAACACAAGAGAAATATATAGAAAGGTACCGACGTCATGGAAAAATTACTAGTAGCTCCGCCTATGGCAGTCGCAATCTTCCGCAACTGACAATAGAGATCCACCGTCACGCCGCCTTCATAGCTGCGTCAGCACCTCCTCTCGCGCAAGAGTAGTACCTACTCTCACATTACCAAATAATAGAGAACGTAACAATAAATATTGATGAAAAATAATGGGATTATATAGCATAGGTTCTTTTACCAAATATATATTAGTGATATCATCACTATATATAACATTAATTTATATATCAAATTATACTAGCTGTTCAAATCGTTACCTAAATTATGAATATTTAAAATAAAAATATAAAGTAGATTTGTATAAATATAATAATGGGTTATGATTTTGAGACATAATGTCTTTGCCATAATAGAGCTTAATTAATTTTGTATTATTTTATATTTTTGCTTAATTTTAAAATTTATGGTATTTTGTATATAGACCTTATTACCCCTCTCTATGTATTAAGATTACAATAAGATTTGATTCTTTAATTTGAAAAAATAACTCTAAGCTACTTCATCAATGCATATATTTACACAAAAAAAAAAAAACTAAAATTGGGCGTAAAGCTACTAGAGATGAAGAGTGCTTACATAAATTATAGTTGAAGTTAAAACTTCATGTTCATTTATTCAAATTTGCAAAGTGTTTGGTTTACCCATTCATTTTTTTTAAATAATGATTTACGTATCTTTAATCATATCACATATTAATAATATATTTGATAAAATATAGATTATCTATAATATATAATTTATTCATAGGAGAAATTAATAAAATATTATAAAATTTCAATTCCCAAGGTATCCATGTAATCTTAAAATTGATGTCATAAAATGAATTTAATCTCTAATAATTTTATTTAATAATTATGTTTTGTAAATATATATTCTACCTAAAAGATAGTTTACATAATCAAATCAAATTTTCTTTTCAAATAGGACATATATTAAAAAGAAAATTCCTAATTATTCAATTATCATGAATTTTTGGTATGTTACATTAGAATTATCTTTTAAAATTTTGTTGATGTGATAAAAATGAATTTAATATATAATAATTATATTTTGCACTAAATCTTACTTGAACTATAGTTTATCGAATCAAATTAAAATATTTTTTCTACTTACAATGACATCATTTTATTTTAATTTTATTAAAGTAAACAATGTCTAATCAGATGAATTTACATATTTGCATGAAGATAAAAAATAAATAAATTATATTATAGAAAGTTTTAAATAAATTCAAAAAAATCACAACTAGGGAGATAAATATGTATTTTTTTAGATAAGGATATTGCTTAAATTTGAATTCCATAATTTTAGGGATTGATTGTTATTGTTAATTGATTTATCTCTATCCAAAATAGTATAAGAGTATATTAGTCAAAACATAAAATATAATTATGGAAAATAAAAATAAGAGTATTATGGTATAGAGACATTATGTCAAAAAATCATTTCCCTATAATAACACTATTGTTGTAAATAAGAATATAAGCATCATATATATCCTGTATCCAACCACTTACGATGTCATCAAATTAGAAAGCACCGCGACATTATTAACTAGATATATGGTATGTATAATATGACCAAGATTGGAGAGAAAAGTAATAAATTTGTGTGTTCCATAATTAAACAAATGAATGAATAAGTCAGAAATTAAGATCCAGTTTATAAGCCGAGTATATAGACCATGCTTGTGGCAGTGCTGCAAACCAGGCCTCTTACTGCATCAGCCACCATATCTCCACTGTGTGTTGTGTGTTTTTTAGGGGTTGTCAGTTACACAAAGTCATGGTATAAAACCCCCACTCCCCACAGCAACAAAATCATCAAATGTAAGAATAAACACTAATATATGTACAGTGTGTTCTGCAATAAACAAGAGTGAGAGAATAAATCAAAGATGACTGTCGCAGAGGGTTCCTCTTCATTGAACGATATCAAATCCAAAACAACTGCATATGTTGTCATCTGCTGGATCTTCGCTGCCATGGGCGGCCTCATGTTCGGTTACGACATCGGCATCTCAGGTGGAGTGTCGGCCATGGACGACTTTCTGATTAAGTTCTTCCCCAACGTATACGCGAGGAAACTAACCGTTCACGAAGATAACTACTGCAAATACGACGATCAGATGCTTCAGCTCTTCACGTCTTCATTGTATCTCGCCGCTCTCGTCTCCAGCTTCGGAGCCTGCAAGGCCTGCACTGTTCTCGGGCGGAAGCCGACCATCAGGCTGGCTTCCGTCTTCTTCATTAGTGCCGCTGTGCTCAGCGGAGTGGCCCCGAATAAGGTCCTGCTGATCGTCGGCAGGATCCTGTTTGGAATTGGCGTTGGATTTGGCAACGAGGTATGCATTTTCATTTCCACATAGACAGTTCATTATTCAAGTTAATTAATAAATTATTGGTGTTGGTTGGCAGTCTGTCCCCCTCTTCTTATCAGAAGTGGCGCCGCCGCACCAGAGGGGAGCTGTGAACATCCTGTTCCAGCTGTTTGTGACCATTGGGATCCTGATCGCGAACCTGGTCAACTTCGCCGTCGCGAACATCCACCCGTACGGATGGAGGATCGCGCTGGGTTTGGCTGGAATCCCCGGGCTGTTCCTGTTCATTGGATCGTGGGTGATCATGGAGACGCCGTCGAGCCTGATCGAGCGC
>JAYDZE010327822.1:0-18166 GCA_034509125.1 Monilaria moniliformis | reverse complement strand
CCGCGAAAGAAAAAGAATCTTGAAAAGAATTGTTTGCTTTGCCCCTCGATACCCTACTTTCAAATCTCATCGATACACGGGCGCCTTAAACAGGGCCCAACCGAGCTACGAAAATCTCGTTTGTGTTCATGTCTGGCTTTCCGGCCTAGACGAACGGTTAGAGTTGTTAGTGGGGAGGGAAAAAATCCACTTTTGATATGGCTACTAAGCGTACAGAGATTTCAAATCCTATTGATTTCATTAATGGGAGGCGCAATCCAAATTGCGAGTTTGCATCTCCCCTCGGGTTGAATGAAATAGGGAGCTGAAAGGGCGAGTTTGTCAGGAATACGATTTATCAAATCCCCCTATATGCGTATGTGGCCCTAGGGACATGCGGTAAGCCTAGTATTCTTGGTGAGCCTGGTATTCTGCCCTTTTCCATTCCGATCTATCATCTGCGGCTATAAGCTCCTCTACCCGCGCTTCAATAAGCAACCCCTTGATTTATCTAAATAGAAGACTGGCCAACGAGAAGCCGTGTGGGCATTGATGGGTTTCGAAGACTAGCAGGCAGCTCTTTCTTTCTTTTCTGTGCCCCCTCGCTTTTAACTTTAACCAAGGAAAGAGAAAAAGGCCACCTACCTTACAAAAACGAGTACGCTGCTACCTTATTTGCTCTACTCCTCTCCTTCAGCCTCTTCTCTCTAACCCTCCTTGGATTGACCTGCTTTTTTATATATCTTTTGAGCCCATGGGGATTCATCCCAGTGATTCGTCACAAGGGGAAAAGACTAATACAGCGACTGCGGCAAGAGCAGCAAGGACTCCGGCCCCTTTGACTTGGACATCCACTTTCATCATTTTCACTTGAATGATAAGGCATACTACGACTAAGAAAGAGAAAGATAGCAATTCCCCTCTACTGGCCTTCCCTATTGAATTGCACCTAAGCAAGCGCTAGGGGACTTGAATGCTTTACGGCCTAAGATCGAGTTGGAATCCTATACTGATTACGTGTTCTACGGGCTGGACCATCAGAATAAGAGGTAGGGGAAATGTCCCTGACACGAAGAAAAGATACCCGAATGGTGATACATCTGAAATGAAAGCACATTCACTCACTCCCTTAAGGGTTATTAATTAAGCTGGCTCGGAAGAATCGTTTTGTTGACTAACAAGTGGTAACCGAATGACTTACTCTGCCCGCTCACCTCCCATACGGCATTTTCTCATCTCAAAGCGGCTTGCATCAGCGGTATAGGAAGATTTTGGTGCTGGCCACGGAACTTCGTTCAGAGTTCTGGTACACTGATTCAATACAAAATTCCAACCGAAGCTACCTTTCTAAATATAAAAAATATCGTCGAGGAATCCTTCTATTTCCAATGTCTGATTGAATGACTGATTGGTGGCTTTACCCATGCACTTATCGACCATCGACTGCTCCTTCAGCACCAAACCTTCGTCTTCCCTTTCTCTCCTTCCTTTCACGAGACACTATCTCACTTGCTTGAATGAAGACACCTTCTTATCTTACTCTTACGATATTTCTAGAAAAAGCATGGTTAGAAGAATGGGATGAGGCGCGGAAACCAGTGTTGAATTCAAACAGGTATTTCTCATACCACCAATCTAGCTAAAGAGCATTCCCTTACCTACACAGCATTCCACAGTGATCCGTACCTTGACCTTGAACCAGAACTCCAAGCTTAGCTTAAGGAAGAACGGAAAAAGGACTAGTCCAAAGAAGGTTTTAAACGGCATCTGAAGGAAATCAAACCTTCTCAATTGATGCTATGGTTCTTCTAAGGAGGAAAGGAAGACACACAAGCCAAGCGAAAAGGAACAGGCCTGAACAAGCAATGAACACAGTACCGGCACAGCGATTCTTTATGCAGAATAAAGAACTAGAAGTTCCTTCTGTCGACTAATCACTACTGAAGTTCCTTCTATTGGGCCTTGTATGGGATTTTGTTAATGAGTTCTTGAAGCAGGAAAGATCTCTTTTTTTCACAATAAAGAAGATCTATTTGCCTCAATTCAAGGTCTAGGATGCTTTAAGGCGGCCGAGGTTGAGTGCCTTCTTTGGATCGCTTGTATTCTTTTTCGCACATGGAGGCCAGGCCGAAGCTGAAACCTAGTCATCAGCGGTGTATGGAGATGTTGTGCTTTATGCTCCTAGGGGCTCTTCTCTCTCTTGCTCTAGCTTGCCAGTCGCTCCGAGACCATGGATTTCTTTTTAATGAAATGAAAAAAAGAAGAGAAGGAGGAGTCAGTTTTCGACATTAGCTCGTGATAACGCTCAGCCACCCGCATGCTCTTACTATATCTAACTCATTCGAGGTTTCCGATATGATATTAGAAGTCTCATCAAATACAAATAGAAGGCTCATTCGTAGATCAGCACAAAGCTATTGATCTAATCCGATTCAAGATGAGTAACCGAGTTCTTCTTCCGCACGAGAATCCCTCTCAAAGGGGAAGAATCTGATTCGTTCGTCCATAATTTTAATAGATTTTTTTTAAATTTTTATTAATGACTTTTTTTTCGGAGTTTAAAGTATTCACAACATTACAATTTGGTAATACTTGTTACATTTTGCTGTAGCCTGTACCACATTTCTCCTCATCCTCGTCATCTCCCCGCCAATAGCTACCGCCTGCGCCGCTCCTCTGCCCCTTTGTTATTCCCTCTATCACTACTTCAGTCAACGAGGATGCAGCAGGAACCGTTACTCTCCCCTCCGAGTGACTGCCGATCGCAACGGAAGCCACCCCTCTAGAACTATCCGGTAATTTCCCGGTTGGGGGCTGGAGCCCCCTCCAACCCCTGGCTTCTCCACCGCTGATACTCAACATTTATTCGGCTTTCAATACCTTAGATGGTTTTGTGTAGTGTGTTGTTTTATTTATTGTATTCATATCTGCCTTACTTTTTAATTTTATTTTAAATGACGAGCGATTTTTTCTTCTTCTGAAAATCAGCTAATTCTGATTGAAGTTTGATGCAAATGTCCGCTACTCTTTCTGTGCACAACCATGTGCATGGATAATTAGGCAATAGGCAAGTTTTCATGGCTTGCTTTCAAATTCCGCACCAACAACTTCATGTTTTCCGGAGGATGTCTTATTGCTGTGGGAGGAGTCTTTCTGTGAATCAGAAGTTAGGCCACAAATTGACGTCTATTGGAGATTCAACAAGGTCATATTCACGCCTTCTTTTTAAAAAGGTAGATAAATCACCACCTTCGACTACACTATTCACCTAGCATTTTATGGTTTCTGTTATTCTAGTTGTCTGATTGTTTATTTAGGACTCATGCAAAGCGCAACCTACTTTGAGTTCTGGATCTTGTAATGTTCTGCAACCTATCTATTTGAGAGGTGTCAGTACAGCTGCTCAAAATGCAACGCTTAGCCAAAGTACATTTCCTGATACAGCTCCACGTGAAGATGGTTCCACTGCTGTAAATCCAACAAATGGCAGAGTAATGCTCATTGATGGTACTTCAATCATGTACAGAGCATATTACAAGCTTATTGGTATGTGAAATGATCGGTATATTCCAATTAATTTATTTAATCATAGACCCTTAAATGATTGTTCTGGGATTGCTGGTGTTGGGTTCATTTTATTTTTTCAATTTTATTGGGCAATGGTTACCATATATGATCAAATTCTAGGGAAAAGAAGAGAAAGTAAATTGGAGTTAGACTGAAATTATTTGATCAAGAAAATATTAGAACATGATGGTTATAGGCAGATCTAGTTTGATAAGACCTTCAACATAACTTTTTATTTGTTTAGCGATCACCAAGCACAATTGCTCCACCTGATAGAAGATAGGTTTTATTATTGTTATATCACCACTCATTAGTAGTGTGTATAACTGGTTTAAGTGGGTTTTTCTCCCTTCATTTTCCATAGGGCACATATTAATCAAAAGCAGCTTATATCTTGAATAGCAATTATAGACAAACAATAGAGAGACTGGGTAATCCCTTCATGCCAAATGGCCAGCCCAACATGATGCCAACGTCTTCGCTAATTTCCCCGATAATTCATTTTCTACAATCTACTCTTATTGATAAAACAAGCACATAATCTGTCCCTGTCTCCCTGAAACAAACTAATCAAGACAGACCAATAATCAATTTTTTCAACCTATCAACTTGATTTATGGCTATCTAAAAGGAACCGAAAAGGAATTCTATTTCTATTCAGAACTTTGATCAACTCCACTGCCTATACATATGCTAGCTTAGCTATGGTTATTTGTAGCTGGCTTTCTTCTTCTTTCTCTCTCTGTCTCTGTCAGTTATATATAACTAGTTTAGGTCTCTCATCATTTCTGGTGTTACATTCTGTTTCTTCATGCCCCTGCGTATATATGCCTATGCACTAGCTAATTAGTATTTTACAATTATTTTATAGCGAAATTGCACCATGGTCATCTATCTCATGCTGATGGCAATGGAGATTGGGTCCTAACAATTTTCAGTGCGTTGTCTCTGGTAAGATTTCCTTAAGGGTACATATATCTGCCTCGTTCTTTTACTTTGAACATTTATAGTGTATATGGCGCAGTATGTTGGGGATACGGGTAATATGCGATTTTCTCAGGGCTGTCTTAAGGCCACACCTTTCATGTTATATAAGATGCCTTATTTAAGAAAAAGAATCTAGTTCTAGCTTTTATGTGTCTCACTTAAATGCATGTGTATATGTTATCTTTATTTTTAACTGCATATTAGTTGGTTGAACATCCTAAAGAAGAATGCAAAGCATGGTCTGTAGTATTTTCTGTTCTCTATCTCTGTGTTCATTCTCATTTATACTGTGATGAGCTAACTGTGTTGTTCTTTTAGCTAGGGACCTTAATATCATCTGCATGCCATTATTTTCTTGTGATGGCAAAACTGCTTTCCAAGAGCTTTCTGTGTATGCTAATATCGCTGATCCTCTTTCAGAAATGAATGCTGATGTTAGTCATGATGTCTTACTGAAAGAGTTATCTTGGATAAACAGCATAAATATTTATATTCCACACCTTGCAATCTGAAGCTTTGTGCAATAAAGAAGTTAATTGTGTAATTTAGCGAATAGCAGATGTATACGATGATTTCATCGGACAGCATGTTCTACCTGGGTAAGATTAGACTCGTGTTAGTTTTGCATGTTGCTCACTGATCTTATATATTTTGTATTTTCTTAAAGTTTCTTCACTGTCTTCTTTCAGATAATTGATGTATTGGAGTATATCCCTTCACATGTAGTGGTATGCCCTCATTCTCCATATAAAGTTTCTTCACTGTGTATCTTCAAGAGTCGCTTTATTTTCCTTCACTCTTTTAATCTCATTTTTCGAGGACCCTGTGTCATTTGATTTCTTTTATGCCCCATGTCAGTTTTGTGCCTTTTATGCATTGACCAATAGCTGTTGATATGTCTGCTCTAACAGAAGCCTTTTTCCCTTCTGTTTTTGCTTTTGTGCGATCCGACGTCCAGGTGGTTTTTGACCATGATGGTAAGCTTGCTTTTTAACTATGTAATATTCTCTTTATTCCATTTATTTATCTATTTCCTAATTTTACTTTTTATATCTTCTTTATTTGTAATACTCATCGATTATCAATGGTTATGCCCTGGTACTTAAGGGGCTGTGTGATATGCAGATATATTGCAAATATCGTTAAATCTTGTTTGTTTATTCATTTATCAGGAATTATCCAAGTTTGCTTGCGTCTTTCTTTCTGTTGTCTGCCTCTAGGTTACTTTATGTTTCTTCCAATTTGACAATTAATAGCTCCATGTCTTTAAATGAGGACCTAAGCACGAGAGGAATAAGTGACTCAGATTTATAAATAGGTATTTTGTTGATCTCTTATATCTCTGTTGCAAAGTTGCTGAAGTTTGATGTCTTAAGTAATTTACGGAATGATAGAGATATTTTTTTTTGTTACCTTGTCATGGTATAAACATCAATACTGGTTCATGGAGTTACAGTCAGTTTTTTTCTGTTACCCAGAAAGAGGAGCTGTATGATGCTTGTATTTTGACTTAATAAGGGTACTTGGTGATGTGGCTTCAACATCAGTGTTCAGTTCTATCTGGATTTTCTAATTTATTGGTCTTGGCAGTGATTCGTTGAGTAGATTTAGCTAAAAAGATACCTTTCACCTAAGTAGTGGGTAAAGTTGAAAGAGCTCTGGGCTTGTAATGTCTGCTGCTTGTCAGAGCCCGCTTTGGTTGGACCTCGGTGTCATCATGCCTGGTCATTGTGCATGCATCTTTTCCTTTCTAATTGTTTTATTTCAATTTAATCTGACAGACAATACTGAATTTGGTTATGATGTGAGTGGAAGGATGGATAGTTTGTTTTTGATAGAAAAGTTCTAAATGTGTGGAATCAGTTACCATGTTGTTTTATTTTTATTAAGTTGTTGCTTCGCAGCTAATGGAGAATATTCATCAAATTAAACAAAACTTTTCTAATCTTATTTGGGCTGAATTTTATTTCATGCCCACTCAAGATGGGTGCAATTGGTCATTTTATGCTTGACCTCATGATAAAATTAAGTAAGACACAAGGTTGGAATGGATATGCTTCTATATACAATTGAAGGCTAACTCATATGAACTTTATTTTTACTTCTTATTCTCGGGTGGATGGTGGGGAAAAGGGGTTCAGAAAGGACTTAAAATGATGACTTTCAGACGCTATTTCTGTATAAAATGTTAATATACGTTTATTTATACTGACTATAGTGTAATTGCGTATACTCCTATAATGATTATTAACTAAAGATAGATGGGTGTCGCCTTGAGCAAATCAATTTGATAGAACAAAGTTTTTCTTTACAGGGATTCCTTATGGTCATGCGTCTCTTTCGTCCAAACAAATTTTTGTTGGAAAAGTTATGCTATTTGATTTTCGATTTTTTCTATTCCTTATTTGTGATTAGCTAAATAGGGAGGGCTCTTAACTAATAGTCCATGACTCCATATCCATGAGCAGTTACCTAGATCTCTTCATATGTTAATTGCTATGGCAATATTACCTGGATCTATCCAAGTTTGAACCTTGAGCTTTGAGTATAGTTCTATCAAGCTAGGCGTTTGGAGTTTCACTTGCCCAGAAATATTCATTATGATAGAGAAAAAAACTGGATCCTGCATACAAATATCTTGAAGCCAGCACGTGCATCCTTGAAGAGATCTTGTATTGCAGACAAGATTGACAAGGGTTGTTATTTGTTTTCTTGCTTGTTTTACTTATTTCAGTTATTTAATTTTTAGTATGGGCTATGAGCTCCTGAGCGGGCTCAAAACTATAGGTTTGATAAATAGTTCTTGCCTGACTAGGGGAGATGCCATTTGGGACCATTTAGAATTTAGAGTCTGCATCTGTGATGCTTGTGTAGGAGATTTTCCTTGAGTTCTTCTTTCAGTTTAATCCCTGCAGTAACATATCGATTTCTTTTGGTTTGAGACCACTTCACTTCTCTTTTACTCTATCATTTTTCCTTTGCTTACTTAGTTTGTTATAGTGAACTCTGTTTAAATTAAACCTGGGATTTAAAAGAAGTTATTCAGAACTACGCTATCTTTTGTTCCACTGAAATCTTTGTCTTATTAAAAGTGATTAAAAGAATGTTCTGACAATTCTGAAGCTTCCATCATGTGATGTGATATTGGTTTTTTTAATCAGATGAAAGCTTCTTTATCAGTGATATACGATGGAAATATGTCCAACTATACTAACATAATTTGGTCAATCCCCCACCCCCACCTGGGACACAAGAAAAAAATTGTGCAACCTGAACTGATGACCCGCATTACTTGGTAAGCGATCTGGATCAGTTAAGTTGGTAAACTATAAACATTGAAGAAATACTACCCTGTACCTATCTACTTGTCGTCCTAACTGCATATTATTGTCGTCATGATTATCCGGAAAAATAAATGGCAATATGTTGCTGACCTGATGTGGTGGTTAGACCAGCCATTCTATGGCGTTTCATCTCTCTTGCAATGTTCTTAGCGTTATCTTACCATAAAAAGGTATTTCAATAGAAAGAGACTGGTAAAAGAGGTGGAACTGTAGATGAAAGGTTTAGACAGAATAAAAATGGTAATGGAAGTGGTGATGGTAAAAAACAATACGGAGGTGGGTGGCTAAGGATGGTTTCGCCTATTGACGAACCATGTAAGGGCTGTTTTCCATGGAATTGAGTCTTTGCAACATACACATTAATTGAGTAGATTTAAAAAATCCTCATTCTTGTCACAAGTCAAGATCTGTAGTTGGCTATGTCTTGTGGAATTCTATAATAAGTTTCGATGTGAAATGGTATGAACTTGTTGGAAAGAAAATGCACTGGAGAACTTATGTGTCTATGCCTCCCCCCCCCACCCCACCCAACAAAGGTTCTACCAGTGTATAAGTTTGTCTTCTATAGAAGTTATATTCTACTTTGTCTGCTGTGTTTACAAGGATGATTCTTATGACACATATATATAACGGGAAAATGGAATTGATTGGTTGATTTTTGTAGCCATGAATTTTCGTCACACCCTATACCCCTCTTACAAAAGCAATCGGCCTCCAACCCCTGATACTGTTGTCCAGGGGCTTCAGTACTTAAAAGCGTCCCTCAAGGCTATGTCTATCAAAGTGATTGAGGTACAGACTCTTACATATTAATTCTTTCTTGATTACTAAGGTAGCAGAAGCATGTGAGTTTATCTTTTCATTTCTTAAGCAGGTTCCAGGTGTTGAAGCTGATGATGTAATTGGGACACTGGCCGTTAAAAGCGTAAATGCTGGGTTCAAGGTATTTGTACTGCCCCTTGTCATTGGTTCTATAACTTATTGAGGATCCAAGTAGACTTTTATCATGAGCTTTGAAGTGAGAAATAATTGAAGGGATGGGTGGGGTTATTATCGTATATTTGTTGCAAGTGTCAGTTAAATTTTGAGTTTGCTGTCTAGATGGTACCATTCTTGTCTTGAAGGTAGTTTTATTAATTGATGATTTGGTGTTAGCAATGAGAATTGAGTTCTTTTATTTTCTGTAATTTAAATGCTTTCTTGTGTGCAAAGTTGAAGAATGGAGGCTTGAAGATTCTTGACCAATGTGGGAGGGCACATTTCTATGTTGATTGATGGTGGATCTATTGTGAATGTTAATTTCTTTACGGAGAAATAACTCATGGTAATATCATCAAAGGATGTGCCTTTCATAATTGTGAAGCTGGAGGACAATTGAGTCTTTAGAGCAGTAACTTAGATTAGACGAATCCAGAAAAATTGAAAGTTGCTATTGTTGCTGATTAACCAGAAAGGGGTGAAATTTGTCCTTTTCCACCCCTCATCCACAAAACCATGTCCTGTGAGATGCATTTTCTTATCATAGGAAGTAGTGAGAGGGAGAGAGTAATTTGAATGGTCGACTCTAGTTATTGAACACTTCTGTTGCAGCTCATCAGTCTAATGATTCTACATTTGAAAAAATATCATGATAGGTTTCTTTGTTATCTTCTGAAAGGTTAATGGAGTTCATTTTGTGCTATTTGTTCTGTTCCAATAGCATCTAGTATTGTGAAATAGGGCAACTAGTTCTGTGAGATATAGCCCTTGTCAGAGAGTCTTGTCCCAAACGATATCCACATCCTAATTATTCTACAATTTTTAATATCTAGTAGATTTTTTTTTTTTCTTATCCTTTTGTTCTATTCTTCATTGGCACATGACTCTTTTTAAAGATAATTGGTACAGGTACGAGTTGTCTCCCCAGACAAAGATATTTTCCAGATACTATCTCCTTCATTGCGACTGTTGCGAATTGCTCCTCGTGGCTTTGAGTTAGTATCCCTCCTGGTTATTGACAAGCTTTCAGAGATCTGCCTGTTTATTTGCCTCTTTTATCTGCTATGCATGTGCTCAAGATGTCTGTAGGTTTCAGCTGTAGATAATATTTGAAGGTCAACTTGTCTCATTGTTCACTAAAGCTATAGCCAACTGGCTGCAACTACCAAAAATTCCGTTTTCTACAATGAAAATTCCATCCTTATTACTTCTTGCCTTAAATTATAATTTCATGGTTATTTTCTCAAAATTAAAACATGCCATTCAAGTTTTCCCTTGAGTCATTTATAACCTTACAATATTGGAGTACTATTTTCCATTAATTTTTAAATAAAAATAATAGTACTTTTTTGTTACTCATGTTATATGCTTCTGTTTTCTTATGCAACTTTTTAGCTGCATTTTTTTTAGCTGCTTTCTCTCTTGTTCTTACCTCATTTCTTACTCATTTTAGGATGTCCTCTTTTGGGATGGAAGACTTTGCTAAGAAGTATGGGACACTGGAGCCATCTCAGTTTGTTGATGTAATATCACTTGTGGGAGACAAATCTGATAACATTCCAGGTTCTTCTATGTTTCTTTCACTAAGGTTTAGAGCCATGAAAAAACACATATAAGAAAAAAACATCTGAGCACATGCTTGTATTTACGGTGCAAATGATACCAAATTTCTCCCAAGGCTTCAAATACAGCATTCACTTGGAGCATTATTCTAGTCCTCTGTGAATTCGTTTTTTTTTTTTTGAAAGGTACCCCATGCTTAAGGACTGTCTGCATTATGAAATAGTCGTTTAACATTGATTGTACATTAAACACCTGTTAATGATTAATGTCACAACTGCTAAGTCGAAAATTGTAGTTGACTTCAAAAAATTTGGTTACAATTTTTTGTTCTACAACAAACAACTTCATAGGTAGTTGGGCTAAGGTTTGAATTTACACTATAAAATATATGGTATGGATGGCAAAGTGGAAGAACTTAGGGAAGGAATATCAATGTTCCCCAACTTGGTGGCGGCACGTCATGAGCTGTGGATACTGATAAATGACTGTTAGTACACATTCTCTGGGTTGCATATTACTGACAGTTACACAGTATGCATTTCAATAAAAAAATGTGACCAGTTGATGATATGCAGAGAGTAACTCATGTTATGGGTTATTTCCATTTGGAAGATTGTGGAAGATAGTTGTTTTTCCATCCACATATTGGTTACCCAGTTGATGCCTTACCTCTTAAAGTCATACTTGGCTAAATGTAATATAATTGCAACTGCACTATGCAGGAAATTTATTCATCTGTGATCTGTAATGCAGGAGTTGAAGGTATTGGAGATGTTCATGCTATTCGACTTATTACTAAGTTTGGTACGTGTATGTGAAACTTTTTACTGTTACTTAAACCATAGCATGTTAATCACAAAGTGTGATGATGATGGTGATGATCGTTATTATTGTCCTTTGTTTTTTATTTTTTAACTTTTTTTTCTTTAGTTTTTAATTTTCATGATACTCTACGATATCTTTCCTTGCTGCATTCATCCGTGTTAGATTAATTCTTGAACATATGCTCTATCTTCCCAGAATAGAAAACAAGGATCTTAAAAAAGTTATTTAAAAAAATATTAAAAATCTAAAATATACAAACACAAAAAGCCGGACACTACTTACAGTTGTCATTATGTAGCAATAAAAGCATATGAATGATAAACTTGTTACTTGTTACTTGTCACTTCTTTCTTATCTTATCGGTCGCCTTTATCCGGATATTTCATTTTTAGAAAGTCCAAATGCTGTACTGCATAAGAGATATAATCATATATATGGAAACAACAAAGTTTTGAGATGAAAACATCTCAAACTGAGTGATTTTATGTTAATTGGCACAAAATCTGGGAGAAGTTGATAAAAATCTTGATTTATTTTATTACTTTAGGCTATTACATAAGATCTTAATAGCATAGTGTACAACATGTGGGTTTAATGTATGCCTACTAAGCCTATTATGGTCATCCTAAAAAGAAGTCCTGGAGTCAATTAGTATTGAACTACTGACCTAGGATGAACTGTCACAATATAATAGTGCATTGCTTCTATTTTCTTAAGTTTGTATGATCTTTTTTCAAATTTCAAGATTATGTAGTTCCTAAGTTGTCTTTATCCTATTATATTTTGTTAGGTTCATTGGAAAACTTACTGCAGCACGTTGACGAAGTTGAGGAGGAGCGAATCAAAAAGGTTGTTTTGCTACTATGCTGGCAGTTCCTTAAACCTTTTCTTTTCATGAATATATATACATTCCCCCTCTTAGACTATAAACTAGGAATCATTTCCAGACCTTAGATCATGAAGATCCATGGTGGATTCATCACCTTGTTGAATGATTTCACGGTCTCGGGTTCGAATCCCAAAGGTGACAAAATTTTCAAATTTTGAATTCATACAATTTCCGAGCGAATCCATACATGCTCCACAGCGAATTCATGGTTCGTAGTGTATATTTAAAAAATGGTTTTTATTTTAGCTGCCACCTATATATATATATATGTATAGATTTCTTCTTGCACTAAAATGATCTTGGTCGCTTATCCTTGGCGTATTTTCATAGTACTGTTGATGTTTACAAATATTCTGAAACTTCATATCTGATTTTTGGCTAGAACTTGATCGTAATCTGTTTTTTTATGGATATTTACTAGGTCTTAAACGGTTATACCACATGCATTCTCTTCGATGTGACAGCCCAAAAGTTGTTGGACCATGGTTGCTCTATCACTCCAAGAAATTATTGTCATATGTAGGAACTCTGAATTAGTTGATGCTGCCAAAGGGAGAGATTTTGTCGTAAATAAAAATGGAATAGACTCATTGGTGGAAAAAACAAAAGCAGATCCTTGTAAACATGAGAGACGTAAAATTTGCAAACTGAAGTAAACTGTAAATACCCTGAGGAACTTTTCAACTCGACATTCGATTTTTTGTGATTTGGAGTAATTGCTAGTTATATTTAGTTCTAATGGTCTAGTTTAAACCCCTGAATTAAGTTATATTAGGGAATTTGGGTGAGAAGGATGTTAGTAATTTAATATGGTGGTTCAAAGTATGCCTGGCAAATTAGTAGCCGGCAATAGAAGTTAGATTATCATAGAACCCTTATCAGTAGAATATTATGGAATTTCAACCTCAAGGTGCTCTAAACCTAAGCTTCTCTTAAGATGGAATTTGTTTACTGTACTAATCCATTGCTAATGTCAAACATGGGCAAAAGGGAGATGCAAATAATATATTATGAGCATTTAATATGATCTATGTCCTATCTACTGTGTCTGTTGAATACCTTCTTGTTATCTTCCTGAAAGTAAGCACTCTTTTTCCCTCGGATTTATGTACTATTTATCTTTTTCAGGCATTGATTGCAAATGCCGAGCAGGCTATTCTAAGCAAGAATCTCGTAAGCTTGTTTTTGTGTTGATCGATTAATTTCAGAGTTTTGATATGTAAAAGCTAAGCTCCTTGCTTCATGTAATGTAGGCTATGTTACATTCTGACCTTCCATCCTACATGGTCCCATTTACAATCAAAGATTTGACTTTTATCAAACCAGAGGTCAGTTAGAATCATGCTGTGTTCTGGTTATATTTCTGGAAATTCTAGGCTCGAATTTTGTTAGTGAAGTGGAAAAGGAAAATGCAATTGATATTTTGTTGAAGAAGATGATATGCATTTGAGGAAACATTACTTTCAGTGTCTTTTATTTCATTGTAGATCATCGAGTACTACGCTAATATGCTTGTTCGTATACAATACAGGATGATGGGCAGAAATTCACAAGCCTCCTGATTGCCATAAGTGCTTATGCAGAAGGAATTTCTGCCGATTCTATTATTAGACGGGTTTCTAATTTGTGGAAGAAGCTTGAAAGCCAATGACTCCACTAATCTAAAAGGTATTTCCCAGCAGAAAAGTTGGAGGGGTTATGTAGTTTTTTCTTTGATGGGAATTTCGGACACAACAATTCACAGCCAATTCAACTGTTTATGAGCTTTTTCTATTTATAAATTTCTTTAGTGTTAATTTTCGGATTTCATTGGCTAAAAAATTTTTGAAATTGTTTTTTTCTGTTTATATGCATCTCAATTGTTTCTTTAATGTTTATTGTTGGTCCAGGTTTGGGCTCTCCCTGAATTTCCAATGTAAATTTAAAATAATCATGGTATAACAGCCATTATAGAACATACCAATATTCATAAAATCTGAGTTAGGCATCAATTAAGAATATATGTTTATGACAGCAAAGTATATAGTGGAGCATCTTTCAAAATATTTCGGCAACCTAGTAAAAGTAAGGACTAGGAATTAGGAATTTCATGCAAAGTTGATGCTGAAAGAGGCATACAAAGATACTGCAGCCGTTGTATTGATTTTCTTTGGTAGATTTTTTTCAAAAAAAAAAAATTATTAATTTATAAAGAGCAAAACTGGAGCTGTCATGAGTTATTGGTATTCATGTTACATACATCAGGAAAGAATAAAAAAATAATCAAAGATCATCTGTCCTCCCCTCCCAAATGTTCCTGCATGAACATTATACAATTGTCCCTACTACAAGCCTACCAATGGTTTAGGGTACATATTTGCAGATCAGAGAATCGACTATTCTTCAACAGTCACCTCAACTTCTGTGGCTTTCTCGAGTTCGAGAGTAGCATTAAACCCAAAATCATTCCCAGGGATAAACATAGATTTGAGCTCTTCTGCAGTTTGTATGGTGTTGATCTTGTTCTCCTTAACAGTGAGATTTTCCTGCAGGTGAATAATTGCCTGATGAGGAAGCTATTCGAGCTGTACCAAGAAAACACATAGATAGGCTATAAAATGAACTTGCCTTCTTCACATAATCAGCCAATGTTGTGCTGACAATCTCTTGGATAGTGAACTTTGTAACTCGATCCTCACCAATGATTTGCAGAAGGAAGTCCTTTGGGACCTGCATTTACACAGTGATAGTCACATTTTCTCATTCTACCTTTTAACCAAGAACAAAGGAAAGCATGCTTTCAAAAGTAATTGATGCATCAACATGGATATGTCATTAAGCATTACTCTTATCATATTACAAATGATTTTATTGGAAATAACATGTCATAATAAATCGAAAAATTCAGTTGATTGGTGTGATGATGAATAAGACACAAGAACACTCAAATTGCAAATCAGGTCCACACTCTCAGACAAACTATCGAAAAACATGGCGGAAGATGTTGATCGAAGGAAACGGAAAACTTACTTTAGATGTCTTCCCTGCAGTATCCAGCAAGCAAATGAAAACACAAGTTAGGTAATTAAATCACATGAAGAAACAAGGGAAATAATTGGTATCAAGTCCAAAAGGAACTAATCGTGCTTGTGCAGTTGATATAACACACAGTGATCTCATGAAAGTACATGAAAATACTATTTTTTTTTCTTTGAAATTAAAAACAAATTTGTGAAATGTAAAAGATGAAGCAAAATAAAAGAAAGAGATCATAATGGCAGCAGTTCAATTGCCTGCTTCGAGCATAACGGGGAGGAAGTATGTTATTCTAGAAAAATCACAGAAATGTGATCAGTTTGTCCTTTCGCGGCGATGACATTGAGAAGATGCTTCTCTTGACAAAGATGCACGGTTTCATTACTAAAACATACAAAGCAAACAGTTACCTCCTTTTTCTCTGCGGAAACCAGGAACTGGTGGAGCTGTACGAGCTAAGTTTCTGAGAATCTTCTCAAATACTATCTGTGTTTCTTTGCCAGGCAAATCTACCCTTACCTGACCCAGAGAAAACGGAAGTTTAATCCCACTAATCATTGATATTGATACACAAGCTAAACCAAATCAAAATCTCTAATTATGGTGAAAGTTCCTAGTGTGAATGTGTCTCAAAACACTCACAAAACTATCATCCAGGTGAAGTGGTATACCCTCGCATCGACCACATGCAGGAATTCCATCCTAATAAACTGGGATTCATGCAAGTTATCTCATAAAATCATACCATATTACAGGATCAGCGATAACTGAACATTGGAATTTACTCATTAGAATTGCATTTCAAAAAAATTTATCTGTACATCATGAATCATCAATCATGTACATATTAATAAAAATTCCTTCCAGCAATAATGAAGTCTTTCCCATTAAAAGTAGAAATTAATGTTATGGAATAAGGGAAATATCAATTCCAAACAGGAAAATGGGAATAAAGTCAGCACAAGGTCGAGCAGGAGGAACTCACTTGCATCTTATCATCATCCTTAGACTCCACTACTATCTCGACATTTTTTATGCTAATTAGATTCTTGTCTGGATCTGTCATTGTTGCCTCTAAACCTGTATTAATATATCAGAATTTACTCTCTGACAAAATATATATAAACAAATAAATAAATAAATAAAAGGGCTGTTAATTTAACATATGTTGTTTACATTACCTGAACCAACAGCAGATATTGGCTTGAGTGGAAGTCTCTTGCCCATCCTTGAGGAGCCAGAGTAAATCAGCAACCTGAAATTTTCTGAGTAAATAAATGCTAATGCTACAATAAAAACTCCCAACTAACACAACAAATTGAGAGTGAAGCTGTCAAGGCTTAAGTATTTCAACTAGGTAAATCCTTTCATCTGGGTTGTGGGGCATGGCAAGTTTGTCCTGAAGGATCAAAGAGACCTCTAAGTATCTGGTATGTTATGCTTCTCATGATATATTACTCGTCAAATTAACCTTTTCCTCATGATATATTACTCGTCAAATTAACCTTCAACATGTAATAAATCACAACAAATTGGAGTAACACATTTATCAAAAATAACAAGCACATCATGAAAGCATCCTAGGCATTAACAATCATACAGACATTGACAAGCACCGTATCTTTGCAATAACTTCCTCTGCCAGCAGACATTCCTAAAACGCAAACTGAATTTGATATTTGCAAATCGAAATATCAACACAGAACAACATTACAAATATTGATCCTACTGCAATGCAGTAAACAGATAAAGAATTATCTGAATCATTGTTTTAGAAAATGACATTAAATTCTTTCTTCTTCCCTTTTTTCTTTTTTTCTTTTTTTTATTTAACCTTGAGAGTGCAAACTTTGTTCGAGAAAAATATTGGACATGGAGCAGAGGACCATCTGCATTCGCATTGCTGCAACAGAGAGTAACATGCTGCAGCCAATAGAAATAGTTAGTAACTAAGCACACCAATCAACCATAACTAAAGAGTAATATACCCCAACCCAACAAAAAAAAGAAACAGAGAGAAAGAGAGAGGGTGCACAAAACAAAGCCAGCATAAAAGACTGCCTAATTCATTACTCATTTCTTGTAGATAAATAAACAAGCAAAGCCTTATTCGTTTTCACTACTACAGCTTCACCAATCAATGAGAACATTTTCAGAACATTGTGCGTCCATTCTGTTCCAAACTCAGAATTTGTACGGTTCTACGGAGGTAATCAGCAGCAACGCAGTTCTTCCACATAAATTCATTACAAATGCTGATGCCGAATGCAAATTCTTGATTTCTAAATGAATTAACGGAACAATTAAGAATAGGAAGGAAGTAAGATTGGGTTGAAGAAATTACGACCTGAAATAATGGAGGAGATGGTGAAGCCAGCGTCGTGGTTGCCATATTTTTCTGACTGAGGAATGGAAGAGATGATTGGATAAATGCATAACAATTCTCGCTACAAAACAATTTATACTTTTGCACAAAATCATATTCTTTTTCTTTCTGAAATTACAAGAAGAATAATGTTGGTTTTTTTTTTTCCTATTTCTTTTAACTTGAGCTCAAGTAATTTATTTTCAAAAAGAAAAAAGTAAAATATAAACTTAAGCTTATGTAGCATTAGAAAAATAAATTCATTTTGTACATCAGATCACGGTGCGGCCGATTCAGTTTTCACTTTTCACTGGTCAAATTTAAATAATATTTTATAGATAGAATATTAATTTGTCAAAATTAAGAGCGCCCTTCGCGCCGCAATGCCCGCCGTTGCAGGGCTCAGAGTCGTCGGCTCGAGCTGTCAGCATAAAGTTGAGCAAAATAACCGAAAACCGAATATCCGAACCTAATCAAATTGAAAATTAAATTTCAGTATGTTTTTTTTTCGGTTTTCGGTTCAATTTGGTTTAAGTTTTTGGCAAATTTTGGTTTTCTTGGTTCGGTTAATTTCGGTTATACAGAAAACTAAAAAAAAATCGAAAACTACATTTATTTTTAATATTATAATATATATATGTGTGTGTGTATCTA